>PVKA01002690.1:0-24371 GCA_004027165.1 Ctenomys sociabilis | reverse complement strand
ACCAATAAATGGGAGAATTCTCCCAATCATTGGCATACAGGTAGATTCCTAGATACACATGAATTACTTAAATGGAATCAAGATTTTAAAAGCCTGAATAATCGAGTAAGTGTCAATGAAACTGATGCAGCAAGAAAAACTTTCCAACTAAAAAGCTTAGGTTCCAAAAGACTCATTTGCTGAATTCTCCAAGAATTTCAAGAAAGATCTAATGATAAAACCTCTCAAAGTCTTTGGGAAATGGTGAGGGCAGACGTTTTCCCTAAGTCATTTCTGAAAGCTGGCATTGCACTCATTCCAAAATCAGACAAACACTCACCTAAAGCAGAGCACTGCAGGCCAATCTCTTTAATTAACATAAAGACAATAATGCTGAACATGTTATTGGCAGGCATAAAATAAAAAATCAGAAAGATCGTAAATCATGTCCAAGTAGGCTTCCTCCCAGGGATGCAAGGAAGGTTGCATATCACTACATCTCATAAACAGAAATGAGTACCAAAATCACACATTCTTAATAGATGGAGAAAAGGTTTTTTGACAAAACCCAACATCCATAATGGGGGAAAAAAAAAACCCTGAAAGAAATAGGGACAGAAAAACCTTTTCTCAATCTGTTTAAAGCCATATATGACAAACTTGCTCATATCAGATTAAATGAGGAAAAGCTAAAAGCTTCAGGAAAAATTAAAGTTGTCCAGTATCACCACCCTGTTTTATATAGTAGTAGAGATATTAGACAGAGGAGTCAGGCAAGAGAAAGAAATAAAAAGGATGTGTATACAAAAGGAAAAAATGAAATTATTATTTGCAGATGATATGATTTATATAGAAGACTCAAAAGCACACAAAATTGTTTCTCAAAAAAAAGTTGTCACCACATGCATACATACTGTTGTTTGTAGCAGGTCAATTCATAATTACTAAGTTTTGGAAAAAGACCTATATGTATATCAAAAGATAAATGGATGAAGAAAATGTGGAGAACATAACATTGGAGTTTCTCTGTGCTATAAAGCAAAAGTTGAGTTATTTTTAGGTAATAAATGAACCTTAAGACCATAATGTTAAGTGAACTAAATCAGACACACAAGCTGAAATACTTCATGATTTTTCATATATGAGAAATTCAAAGTATAAACAGAGCAAAATAAAACCACGAGTGAAGAGCTAGATCATTCTCAAAGGGGGAAGGGATCCATTCTTCAGTTGTAGCAATCCTCTTGCCTGTACTTCCCAAGTGCTGGGATTACAGGTGTGTGCCATGAAAAGGAGCAAAACTGTTACATGTAGCAACTCTACATAAGAATTGTAAACATTGTATATTACTGTGCTGCAGACATGTAACAAAATAAAAAGGGAGGGGAATAAGAGATAGAGCATAGGAAAGAAAAAGGGAATAAAAAAATGAATTAAGATGTATATTGTTACATGTACCCATACATCCCCACAAAGAGTACAAAATTATATACTACAAACATATACTAATAAAAAAAGATAAAGATATACACCAAAAAAAAAATTGTTCACTGAAAGACTGTTAGAATCAATAATGAAACTCAGTAGTAGTCCAGAAAACAAAGTTAAAACACAAAAGTCAATGACATTCTTCTCCCCTAAAATGAGCCTACTGTTTTATCAGATATAAATATAGCTACTAAGGAAAAAGACTTAAAAAGTTCATTATATAGTTACAAAACGGTGTATTGAACATAAATAAATAACATATTGGAGTACCTATTATACAGCATCATACATATGTAGAACAGATAAACTCTTACACAATTACAGATGAGCACTGTAGCAACCCACTTTGAGTCATCCAGGTAATAAAGAAACAGCAGTAAAACGGTACTGTAGAACAAATGGATCTAATAGACATTTGTTCTCTCTTCCCCCCCCCTTGTTTTCTTTCCTTTCTCCTTTGCCTCATGCCAGTCATTCTTTCCTCTTGAGGAGTTTCCCTTTCACAATATCTCTTGTACATTTCAGATTTTATTTATTCTTTCAGTTTCTTACATTGGGGGGACAATATGATATTTATACATGCACATATGATATATTTCACTCATGACTATGGTCTCTAGTTGCATCCATTTACCTGTAAAAGCCTTGAGTCTATCTTTTTTTATATCTGAGTAGTACTCTTGTATAAAAATACATCCTTTTTATCCATTCCTAAGTTGATGGGTATTTGGATTTTTTCCAAGAATTAGTTATGACAGATTGAGCTGTTATAAACATGTTATATATCACTGAGGTATGATGATTTCAACTTTTGTGGAAAAATACCCAAAAGGGGAATAGCATAGTCAAATGGGACCTCTGATCCTAGATTTTTTGAGACAGAACCTGGGCATGTAGTTCAGGTTGGCCTGAAAGTCACTATGTAGCCCAGGCCAGACTCAAATTTGTATCAATCCTCTTGCCTCAACTTCCCAAGTGCTCGGATTAGAGGTGTGTGCCACCATGCCTGGCAACCTGGCAATGTTTTTTTTTTTAATGTAAATAATATCAAGTATTATTTCTGATCACTATACAAGAAAACTAAGAATCAATAGTGAGAAAAACTTTAGAAAATACACAGTACTGGTATGTGAAAATTAAACACCTTAATTTTGAGCAGGCAGTGGATCATGGAAGAAATCAAGAAGGAAATTTAAAATGTTATGGACACAAATGAAAGTGTATAATCAGCATTGTGAAACCTGTAGGTTATAGCATGCTCTGTATGTACAGGGCATTTTATGGTTATCAGTGCCTACATCAAAATAGCAGAATATTTTAGTTACTTTCTTAATGCTGGGCTAACATAACCATCACCTACAATTTAGAGAGGAGACATTTATTTTAGCTCAAAGTAATCTTATCTGCCTGCCTGCCTGCCTGCCTGCGTTTTTGAGACAACTTTTCTCTGTGCTGTTCAGCCTGGCCTTGAGCTCACTTTGTATCCTAAGCTAACCTTCAAGTTGAAATGACTCTCCTACCTCAACCTTGCAAGTGCTAGGATTACAGGTGTGTGCTGCCATGCCTGGCCTGATTTAAGATGATTAAGTCCAGTACAGGCTGCTTTCAAGGCAGAAATTCCTTTGATAAAAGACATGGCTGAAGAAATGTGCTCAAGCCATGTCAGCTAGGAAACGGAGCAAAAGAGGGAACTGGTGACAAAAATACACCCCTTTATGTCAGGCCTCCAGTGAAAGGCCTCTTCTGAGCAGTTCATACGTCCTGACAGCACATTCAGTTGTAGTGTCCAATTACTTTCCAAAATTTCCACCTGTGGATACATGGGACTTTGGGAGGATATGTTAGGTATAAACCATAACACCTATGGATTCTGGAGATAGCGCCTTGATAGGGTGGATCATTAGCAAGTGTGTTCCCCTGGACTAAATTCTTTTCACTCCTTTTCCCCCAAAAAGTTGAGTAGAAGGATCTTAAATAAGCTATTTCTGCATGTCAAGGAGCCAGAAAACAAAAAGAAGCATAACCCAAAATAAGTTGAAGGAAAGAAACAACAAAGATCAAAGCAGGAAAAATAAAGGACTACACCAAAAATACAATCTGACAAAAAGATCTAGTTCTTTGAAATGATAAACACTAGTGACAGTCTTGTAACTAGACTGAGATAAAAGGGAAAGACAAAATAAAATCAGAGATGAAAAGGGAACATTCAGCTGACACTACAGAAATAAAACCAATCATCAGAGGTTATCATAAGTAACTATGTGCTTACAAATTTAATAACCAAGAAGAAAAGAACAAATTCTTGGACACAAATGCCTTACCAAGATTAAATTATGAGAACAGTGAAAATAAATACTACTGTCTCAGAAAAGATAATAATAAAACAAGCAAAATAGAAATACATGAAGAGCTCTTATGATTCAGTAGGAAAAAAGACATAACATGCATTTTCTAGTCAATAAATTATGTGATGGCCATAAGTTATTTGAAAATGTAAATGCCATATTTTCATGACATCTATGTATTGGGAAAAATTAAATACCATATGTATGTAACTGAAAAATAATGGTGCTGATAGAAATTAAAATTAGTACAATTATTTTAAAAGTAAATGCAGGAAAAATAGATAAGATTGTATTTTAAGATCCATGTTCTAGGGGCCGGGGAGATGGCTCAGTGGAATAAGTGCTTCCCTTGCAAGCACAAGGTCCTGTGTTCAATCCCTGGTTCCACCAAAACAAACAAAAAAAAGAATAAAAGATCCATACTCTATTGTTAGGAATATAGAGATTTAGATTTCTAGAGCGTAAAACTAAATACTACATTGTTTATGAATGTATGCATATGTAGCACAACCAATTAACACCACTTAGGATAGGTATTACTTAGGGTGGCAGAGAAAATAATATAATCAATAAGGGGCTCCCTGAATCTTTGAGAATTATTGTTAATATTTTATTTCTAAAGGTAAATAAAGCTGTTGAATATATGAAATTTTAAAATAGACTTCTTGTGAATTAAATCATGTAAATTGGCTTTTAAATCAGGAAAAGGGAAGGCTACTTGCCTTACTTGACATTACAATTTATCTTTAAGCCATTATAATTGAAGTATTATAAAACTAGAAAGACTGAGTAGTTAAATTGATAAAACTACCCAATATATTTGAAATTGAGGATACATTAAATTTGTATTTAAATCTGTGGGAAAGTGTAGCTTTTAATTTTATAATTGGACAAGTGATTGCGCTATTAATGTGTGTCCTTTGGAGGGAGGGTTAGACTTTCTACTCATGGCAACAAAGAATCATATAGGAAATGACTGATTTGTTTAAAACCCATTTCTATTTTACATATTAATGCTCATTCCACTATTCCACATGTTTGCATCTTTTACATATCTAAGCACTATCCTTAGTTCTAAGAAGACTGAGAAGGTGGTGACATGCAAGAAACATTTAAGAAAATCATACATTACTTAAGAGCTTAACAGATAATTTAAACACAGTGAAATGGCATATTAGGTGATCTCATTGCTAATTTAGGCAGGTCTAGGAGAAGCCTTTTTGAGGACAGATCTAACCAGGTAAAACCAAAGACAAAAACTTTGTAGTAAAAAAAAAATAACTGGGACAAATATTCACGTTGGAGAAGGAGAAAGATACCATTGAGGCTAGAATGTATGAAAATAAGCAGAAAATTGGTACGACATGTAACATCTTTGCATGAGACATCAAAGCTTTTGTAAGTAGGGCTTTATAATTCAAAGGAAGTAGTTTGTATTTGATCCCAAAAATAATTGAAAAACTATTAGGGTGCTTATTAAAAAGGGGGGGTTACGTGAGGTGATTTATTATAATTAAATTTGAAATAGTGTAAGACTGATGCAATGTTGAGAAATAATAGTTTAGTGATCCCTCTCTCATTTGACCATTGCCTTTTCTCAAAGCCAGGAGGCTAATGTTGATATAATGCCACTAACTTATGTACGGAATCCATTCAGATTTTAGCAATTTCCCTATGTTAGAAGATAGTCTTATATGTCCTCCAGTCATGTGCATAGTTCTATGAAATTGTATTATATGTATAGATTTAGTAAGTACATTGCCACAGTTGAGATGCAGATCATTTCTTTATGCAAAGAAAGTCTTTCTTGTTACCTTAATTGGCACACTTTTTTCCCTAAATCTAACCTTTGGCATCTTGAATTTCTTCTCAAATATCGTAAAAGAATGTTATGTGAATGAAACTACCTAGCGTCTAACAATTTGTTGTTGTTGTTGTTTTTTAATCTGTGTATGGTATATCTATTGGGAATTTGTTTCTTTCATATTGCAAGTAACTGTATATTTGCGCTATATGCCACAGTTCATTTACCTGTTCAGCAGTTTGATCATTTACTTGTTAAAGGGAATACAGATTCTTGTACAATATTTTGCAATGACAAAAGCACTGTGAACATTTGTCCACAGAGATTTGTGTGGGTGTAGGTTTTTATTTTCCTATCATACTTATATCTGGGTTCCTGTTGCTGAGTTACAAATTTTTCTATGCTTTTGTTGTTTTCAGAGTAGTTATAATATGGTGCTTACATTTCCATTAATTTTGGATGAGTTTAGTATACTTGCTAATACTTGATATTGTCAGGATTTTTATTTTAGTCCTCTTGATACTTGTAGAATGATAATTTCATTTTGGTTGAAATTTGCATTTGTCTACTGGCTATTGATATTGAACCTCCTTATATCCATTTTTGCCATTTGCCTTTTATATTTTGGTGAAATGTTGAATTTTTGGGGGGTTAGTTCAAGAGTCTGATTTATTTTGGATTTTTTATTACATAACTCTTTGTATGTTATTCTTTGATAAGCAATCTGCAGCTATTTTTTTCTAATCTCAGGCTTATTTTTTTATAATCAAAAGCTCAGAAAAATTTTATTTTGATTGTATTTAGCTTTCTTAAATATTATCTTTCATGCCATTTTGAAGAACTCATGTCAAAGTTTTCCATTTAATCCAAATTTATGAAGGTTTTTCTTTGACATTTTCTCCTCAAAGTTTTATAATTTTATGGTTTATACTTAGTTTCATTATTCATTATCTATTCTTTTTTTTTTTTTTGGTGGTACTGGGAATTGAACTCAGGACCTTGTGTTTGACAGGCAAGCACTTATTCTACTGAGCTATCTTCATAACCCCTCTGGATTAATTTTTTTTTAAATGCTAGATTAGATCTTTTATATCTCTGTTGAACTTCTAAGTGCTTCAGTCTCATTTGTTGAAATAAACAATTCTTCCATTGCTTTGGTTGTACCCCTCTGTCAAAGTCAGGTAGCTGTGTGTAAGTGGGACTATTTTAAGATTTTTTTGTTTGTTTCATTGACTCAATGTCCCTTGTTACACTATACATTATAGTGATGTTTTAGGGTTTGATATTGTTTTGTTTTGTTGATTTCTTACACGTTCTTGCTTTGTAGTACAGTACATACAAGCATGGAACTAGCGTAGCCCAAGCTGGCCTCAACCTTGTGATCCTCTTGCCTAATTCTTCTGAGTGCTACATTGCTCTTGATTATGATAGCCATGCAGCGTGCATTCTCATTGAGATTGATATTTCCTCCAAGGAAAGAAAAAATTGTCATGAGGTGAAAAAACTTAGTTATGACAATAATTATAATTTTTTTCATTATAATTTTTCAAAACCTACAATGTATAAATAAGTATACAGCATGCCTCTGCAATTTAAATTTCATGGACAAGAAGTGATTATGAACAGAATTGTTTAAAAATATTACTGAAATTCTATGAAAGTATGGAGTGAGTAATGTAGAATTGCAAGACACTTACAAGTATTAGAGATTGGTAGAGGATAGAGGTGCTTAGCATTTGAGAACTCAGGAAAATACATAAGAAAGATGAATACAATTTTTTTTTTAAAGAACTATGGAAAGGTGCTACAGATACTTTAAAAGTAGTTTACAGTTTATGTTTTT
The DNA here is from genome assembly GCA_004027165.1 of Ctenomys sociabilis. Lineage (NCBI taxonomy): Eukaryota > Metazoa > Chordata > Mammalia > Rodentia > Ctenomyidae > Ctenomys > Ctenomys sociabilis. The sequence goes on along the minus strand of PVKA01002690.1, from coordinate 16,912 downwards.
GCAGAACTAGGGATTGAACTCAGGCCCTTGCACTTGCCAAGTAAGCGCTTATTCTACTGAGCTATCTCCCCAGCCCCTCGTTTACTGTTTAATAGTTAGATGCAGAATAATCTCATTAACTCTCTAAGGCATGACTTTAAATAACAGGAATTTTTAAATCAAATTATCAAGGTATAAAATACTACTACTAATTATTGACTGGCATCCATAGAAATATCTTTTATAGTTTTTATCAGACTATAAATATTCCTAGCATCTAGTATATCAGAAATCTCAATGTGTTCTTGTTAGTCCTTCCAGTTTAAATTCTTTTCTCTTTCTAAAAGCCTGTGGTTTTCCTATCCTTTGCTGTTTCTTTTTTACTTTCATTGTCACTGATTTATCAAAGTACATTCAAATGTGGATAACTAATTGAATGCAAAGTCCTTAACCATCTGAAACTGTCTAACCGTGTCTTCTGGGAATTGGACTAGTTCCACACACTGTACTCCCTTGTTTACTATGATACTGTTCACTTAGGGCTTTTTTAAAATGTTTTCCTTGTAAATGGAAAATTGGTTCTTTTACCTTTCAGATGTTGCTAATGGGAATTTTATTGATAATGTTATATGCTATAAATAGGAAGCAGGATATGATTTTACCATTTTTCTCACAGAAAAGAACATATATGACTGAACTTGTCTAAGGATAGGCATATACTCAGACTATGAGGAAACCTTTCTCAGATTTATAGCTCAGAAACCAATGATTTAAGAGTAAGTACTTCATATTCTGAATAATATTTGAAATTGTCAGTCTTATATTAGTAAATCCATTGAAAGTTGGAATTTCTATGAAATGATGACTGACTCTGGATATGTGCATATTTAATGGATAAAAGGGAGTTTCTCTGAAAGTTTCATTGCTTCCTTAATTTTGTGAAATTTCCCCATTGTTAAGGAAACTTAATTTAGAGGAGAATTTCATATTTGAAAGTTAAGAGGTGTAAAAATTAGGAATTAAGGATATAAAAAGTTTAAAACTCATCTTCTTCTTCCAAGTGAAATATTAGTACAAAGTTTGTCTCAACATTATGTGCTATAAACCGGTAAAGAAAGCAAACTTTTTAGGAAGATATAAGGGTTTTGAGCAAATCCATGTACATTATTCATAAAAATTTACTTTTATTACTTTAAAATAAGAAATAGTTTTATTAAATAAAACAAGCCAAGTATCTGTCCACTAATAGGCATTTCTGTTGCATACTCTGATAAATTTTCATCAAATTTAATTTACTCACTCATGGCAAGCACAGATGTTTAGCTTAATGAAAGAGAGAAGAAAATTAAGTATGTTGATCTATAGAGCCACCTCCAAATTTTACTTTTTGTAGAAGTACAATAAAGGTTCAGAAGCTTTTTTTTTCATATATATCATTTACAAGTACTGCACTATAGGTTAGTGTTTTATATGTTTGTCTTTAGCTTTCAGTTTTAGAAACAACATCTACATAATGAATGTTCCAATATTTGGGAATGTTTAGTTTGATAATTTGTTTTTTATGTGACTTCATATTTTTACTAAATGTGCTAAATTATTTTAGTCTTTCATAAAAAACACATTTTAAATCATGTTAGGGACATGAAATTGCTCACAAAAAAGAACTGTTCTATGTATTGCCTAATGATTTGAATGTGCTTTTAAAGTACTGACAATTAATGTCAATCAATATGATATCCTATTTTTATATTGTACATTTTCATATTGTACATTCAGATTATCATTAACATCATTGTTATTACTATTTGGGTAATATTGTAGTTTTTGACTGAGAGTATTAGCAATTCATGATTTTTCATTTCTTCTTGTGCTTCAGGGACTGAATAGCTTAACTAAGACGACCTTAGATGAGTTAGTATGTTGTCGTGTCTCAGCCGTGTATAATCTGATGGTACTCACATGGACCTGTGGAATTTAAGTGAATTATCAAACATCCATTAGGGATTGTCCTAATGTTCTCGTTTGATAATATAGGAAGAAAAGTTTTAAAAAATACTTTTTTTCCTCATAAGGTTTAATAATTACTAATTCATTCTCAAAACCTATTCTTTGAGTTCCTATTGTATACATGCTCTGTTATCCACGTTGGGAATACAGATATGAACAAAATACTCAGTATTCTGTGTTCTGAAGAAGCTTTTGATTCTAATGATAAACTGACAGTGAACAAAATTAATAACATTTTAAAATAAAACCTTTTTCCATCATGATAAATACTAAGGAGACAGATAATCAGGTATGGGCAGGAAGTGAATAAAGGTGGTTTTTACAGTTTAGTTAGGATTCCAGGAAAAATTTTATTGAGAAAGTGTGAAGCTGAGATGGCACATCAACTGTGTAGTAAAAGTCTCCTTTCATAAAACTGTAACGTATTTAGAAAATGTGCTCAACTAGTATTAAATTTCAGTATTCTATGTATATAAAATAAGAGCTTTAAAAATTTCACAATTTAATTCTAAGTTGAACTCTCTTTAAAAAATAAAATAATTCAATTATTTGGGTTTAAGACTTAAGGGAGTTGACCCTCAGTGATTTCCAAAGTTTGGATTTCTGGTAGGATGCATTCCCTAAAGATTCTAAATGGCTAAAGTTTTATTGTGCTTCTTGAAAATTTCCTGCAGATAATAATTAAAAAAGCGTTTCTTTTTTTTTTAAATTCATAAGGACCTACAATTGGCATCATTTATTACTGTGTCCTGTTAGTGAAGTTTACTATTTTTGTACTCTTGAGAGGAACATTTTTTGCTATGGATGCCTACTAATGCTCTTACCTGCAGCAGCAAATGTGCACTTTGATTTTTTTATATCTGTCCTACAAAAGAAATCAATTATATTGTAACATGTTTTTCACAAAATATATTTGAAATCCCATGGTCCTGTGAATATATGTTGTACATGTTGAATACATGTGCTGGATATCAACTTACCATGATTTTCTTGTTGCTGTTCAGTGCTATGTATCAAGCCCAGAGCTTTGTGCATGCATCCTAGGCTCTTCACCTCTGAACTACATACCCGTAACCCCGTACTCTAATTCTTAAAAAAAACCTTTTATATAGTACCGCCATCACCTTTTCCATTGTTATGAATAATAAACCAAGTGTTTTCTTTTAAAATCTTGAAATAATGTTTTCTTTGAAATTTGTTGAGTAGTTCTTTTGTTTTGTTTTGCTATTAGAATAGCCACAGGTTTTCTTTTAATCTTTTGACATAAAAAGAAAAAAAAGTACTAATATCATTATATTCTTATATTTTAATCTTGCTAGTAAAATACTTTCAAATACATTCTAGGTAGAAGTTTCATTTTAGATTAGTTTTGTTCTTAGATATAGATCAAAAGACAGGAGAATGACCATTTTGATCCACATACCTGTGTGCCCAATATACCTGTGTCCTGATACATAATTTCCTGTATTATGACTCTACCTTGTTGGTGTTCTAGTGTTAATGATCACTTGAAAGAGTGACAGTAGGCTTCCTACTCTCTTTCTCCTTCTAAAGTGATAGTGTCTGTTTTAATAAAACTTGGCAGCCCTTTGCAATGATAAGTACATCGCAGCAGTGTAAGATAGTCTTACATAGCTTAAATGGGCAGGAAAAACCATAAACCATTTCCTTTAGAGAAATTCATGTTGCTAAATTGAATTTTATTTTTTTATTTTATTTATTTTATTTTATTTTATTTTTTTGTCTTTTTGAGACAGGGTCTCACTATGCAGTTCAGGCTGGCCTTAAGCTCACTTTGTAGCTCAGGCTGGTCTCGAACTCACAACAATCCTCCTGCCTCAGCCTCCCGAGTGCTGGAATTACAGGCATGCGCCACCACGCCCGGCTTTGAATTTTATTTTTAATTCAGTTTTCTTAGAGTATTTGAAGGCCCTGCCATATTATATATGTGTTTTATAATCATCTAAGCCATTCCATTAATATAAAACATATTACAATACTATTTTTAATTTACATTTATAAATAAACTCATACTGTGGCATATTCTATTTCTGTTTTTCAATAACAGAGGATCTTAGTACATACTGTTTTAATATGTGTTAAATTTACATATAGTTCTTTTGCCTTTAAAAATATCAAAATTCATGTAAAATAAATGATTTCTTTATATTTTCTAAAATATTGAATGATGGCAAAAATAGTTTCCATCAATCAGTTTGTCTTTTTTAAAGGTGCATTCCTAGAGAAAACAACATTTCAAGTGAGTTGAAGTAAATAATTTGGTTCATCAGGTTTTGTAGGGACAGCCTAAAAAAGTTAAGTTTTTTATGAGAAAATCAAAATGACAGTAAAAGAATATCATAGCACATTATTTTAATATGAAATAAAAGAAGTCTGCAAAGTTAGGCTAAAGAGTAAATTATGAATTTAGGGTTCAGTCTAGGAGAGTGAGAAATTATATGAGTGAATGAGTGATACAGCTCATTTTATAGCTAGGTTACAGACTGAATTTAAATGGGAAAGTCAAACCAAAAATGAGATGATTAGTTAAATTTTTTATATGAAACATTTATGTTTTGTTCAGCATACTTCTTTTCCTTTACAGTAAGTTGTGGATCCTAGCAAAAATTAAAGAGCAAGTTGCATTTGGAAGATCAGGTCATTGTAACTCATTGACACTAGGCCACATAACTGAATAATGTCTTCCTTCAGTGAAATACATCAAATGAGATCAACAATTATGACTCATAAACATGCCTCGCAGGCATAAAACAGCAGGGAATTAGCATGTGAGGCTGATAAATATGCATGTAAATAAGTTCCCAAAGGAATAACATGGGTTTGATTGATAGGTTTAGAATTGGAACATATGTAAACCCCTTTATTCCTCATTCTGGTGTAGCTAAGTAAGGATGCATTTTACTTGTTAAAAAGTTTCAATAACTTTGTAAATCTTAATGCCACATCTGTGTGGTTTTTTTTTTTTTGTTTGTTTGTTTTTTGTTTTTTTTTTTTCCTTGTGCATGTCACTTTTAAGATTAATTGAACTGTCTACAGGCTGGATGGCCTGCCCAGACAGGAAATGGTAGAGCATGTGAATGAGTGGCTATGCATGTGGGGTTAGAAAGTTTGTTAATTTTCTGTTTTTACATTATAAAATAATTTAAATTACAAGAAATTTCTTTTGGACATAAAGATGTGGCATAGCACTTGACTCTTATCTAAATAATGCTGCATATCCTCTTATTAGCTCATAATACAATTTTCTTACCTCTTTCTTTTTTTCGCTCCTTCCTTTCTACAGTATTAGAGATGGGACTGAGTTCAGGCCATTCACATGCCATGCAATGCTATTCCACTGAGCTATTCTTCCTGTAGCTTTTTTATTTATTTTTAAAATCTTGAAACAGTGTCACAAAGTTAACCCAGGCAGGCCTCAAATTGCCAACCTCCTGAGTACTTGAAATCACAGGCATCAACCACTATACATAGCTAATAATTTGTTTTGATAATTTTTTTCACTACTGTGATACAGCCCATAATTAAAATGTAACTTTTGTATAATCTTTTTTGGTTTCTGATGTGAGGATTTTGATCCTTCTAAATCAGAATCTGTAACCTGACATGGAAATATTTTAGAAAATATGTTTTCAAAATGCAGCCATGTATTAGGAAGACTCTGGTTCTCTGTCAATGCCTCCAAAACATCAAATGACTTTGAATAATTCCTTCTTTTATCTTTGAGTTATTTCAGGGAGATAGAAGGAGAAATTTGGCTTTTGATTTCCTGGTACAGAATCTTAGGTATTATTTCTGTGGAGAGTCCAGAGATTTGTTTACTGAAGCAGTTATGGGACAATGATTGCCCAATTCCCAAGAGGAAATATTTTTCTATGTCTCATTAGTATTAAGCTAAACAGCACCATTTGCTTAATACAGTAGTTCCTTTTTATTCATAGCTTCAGCTTCAACTCTTTGATACTCATGATAAATCATGGTGTGAAAATATTAAGTAGAAAATTCTGGAAATCATAAATTTTAAATTGTGCCGAGTACTATGATAAAATCTTCAGCTTTTCTGCTGTGTTCTACCCTATCCTGTCTAAGAAACAGATCATGTATGTGTTCAGCATATGCATAACATATATTCTTTCCTGCCTGTCAGTAAATGTAATGGTTATCACATTCTTACTATATTATAGTGCTTGCTTATATTCAGATAACTGTTTAACTTAAAAATGATCTCAATGAACAAAAGGAGTGATGCCAGCAATTTCAGCATGCCAAAGAAGTTCTGTGAACTGCTTCCTCTTAGTTAAGAAAGAGAGAAAGTTCCAGATTTAACGGGCAAAAGATGTGTATTGAGATTACTAAAATTTGTTTGTAATGCATGAGTTTCTGTAAAATTTTGAAGACAGAAAAAGAAACTTATGTTACCTCAAATTGTAAACTGCAAAACTATAGTCATAGTGTGTAAGTGCTTAGCAAAGGTGAAAAAGAATTTTAAATTTGTGGATACCGTAATGAAAATATTTTTTTTCATTGCTAGCAGTGTGTTGTGCTAGAAAAGATCAAGCCTACCTGAATACTTCAGCAAGGGATTTCCTAAAATAGGTGATTTTATTCCATTCCATTTACTATACATGGTCACACAAATTAAAAACTGAATTTGACTGAAAAATGCAAAACTTGATGAAGAAGCTGCTGCCATATTTCTGTCAGAATTAAAGGAGTTAAGGAGAAAGTACATTATTCAAAACAAATTTTCAGTTATTATTAAATCAGGCTTTTCTGGTAGATGTTAAGAGCACTTACATTCATAAAAGTGCAAAGGAGGTCACAGAGTGTGAAATATAGAGACAGCAGTTCAGCTTACCATGCTCTACATGGGTTTTGGCAGAAAATTGTCAAACTCAAGGAATCTCAGTCACTGACAATAGCTGCCCCTGATATCCACATTGACGTGGCTTAATTATTATCGATCATATGAAGCAGATGATCTCTCTTCTGAGGAAACAGCAGCAGGTCAGTATTAGCTTAACAGTATGTCACAATACCTTTGTCATTCACCTTCATCTCGTTCTGTAGGTGTTATATCACTTCATGTCATCACCAGAGGTTGCCTGATGATAGCACTTGTATCCACTTAACATTTATTACAGCATATTCTTTTTAATTGTTCCACATTCTTAATCTCTTATTGTATAAAATGTTTATCACAGGAATGTGTATGTAGGGAAAACATAGTGCCAATAAGGGTTCAGTATTATGTTTACTTTCAGGCAGCCACTGTGAGTCTTAGAACATATTCCTGTGGATAAAGATGGGACTGCAACACCATGAATGAGCCGGTAGTTTGAAAGGACTTGCAGTCCTGTTTTGGTGATACAAGGTTGGATATCTTATGTCTGTCATTCAATAGGCTTTGCAGCTGTGTTCTACATGTTTGAGATATATCACTGAACAGAACAGATGAAGAGGCCAGCAAAGTAGCTCAGCAGACTAAGTGCCTGCTTAGGCAAACAAAGAGACTGGGGGTTGATCCTTACCACCACATGCTGTGCTGGCCCCACCCTAGATACACTGAACCAATCACGGAGTCTTGGTGTGACGGCACAGGCCAGTAATCCCAGTGCTAGGAAGGCAGAAAACAGGAGGATCACTGTGAGTCCAGGCTGCATAGTAACACCCTGTACTACATACATAAGTAAAACAAAAACAATAATAAAAAAGGTAAAGATTATCTGCCCTCTTGGAGCTTATGCTAAGAGGGAAAGAAATAATAAAGAATTAAACATCTCAGAAAGTAGTAAGTTATTTGTCAAAAGAAACAAGCATTGGAATATTAGTATATTGACAGTGAATGGATGACTTGGGAAGCTGCAGAATTAAATATTAGAGTAGTTTTTTATTGAAAAGGAAATTGAGCAGAGTTCAAGGAAATCAAAGAATAAGCCATGTAGATATCAGGATAAGGATATCTCATGCTGAGAAAATACCAAGTGTGAGGTCTTATGGTAGTAGCAACCAGTTATGATTGGTATTTAGTCTCAACTTGAGAACTTTAGAAGGTTAATTAAGTGACTCAGCAAGGGGCTCACTTGTAAACATCCTGAGCCTGAGCAAGAAGAGTCTTGGAGATGGTGTGGGCTGGTAGCCTGCATACCACATTAGGGAGGAAAAGAACCCCATCTCCACTCTTTTGCTTCTTTTGCTCTCCTGCTACCTTCAACTGTTCCCCTGTCCTATGTCTCCCAGCCTTGGAGCCAGCCAAGTCAGGACTGAAAGCTCTATAAAGTGTGAGTTAAATAAACCTATTCCTCTTTAATTTGGGGGTCAAGTATTTTGATCAGCTGGTTCCAAGGCATCAACATCTTGGTGAAAGGGCCTGAGCAGAGGAGAGCTGCTGAAATTGTAAATATCAGGAAGCAGAGAAGGCAGGAGCCAGAGAGGGTGATGTACCTTCTTAGGCATGTCCCCATTGACCTGTCGCCTGCTAGGCCCCACTTCTGAACAGCATACTCAGATGCTGTAGTCACTAGGAGACAAATGCCCTGATGAGTAGTATAGTGTGCCCCTGTATCCCAGTCATCCTCTAAAAGCCCATCGTGTGAACATAAGAGGCCTGTGAAGGAATATTCTAGATATGAACTATAACAAATCCTGATTTATTGAACAGTAAGGTTTCCTAGGGTTGATGGCAAACCTTAACAATCTCCATGTATCTGGCTTGCCTCTTCACTGTTTTTAATGGGATCCCAGTTGCTGATTCTTTGTGGTAGTGTCTGTATGAGCAGGGTTTTATTCACAGTCTTTGCTTTCAAGAGTTTTACTTATTTTGTCCTCAGAAGATTCAGTGTTTCTGTACTAATATTTAGATATTTGGTCCATTTAGAATTAGTTTAGTGCATGGTGAAATATATGGGTCCATTTTTAATGTTCTTCATGGGCAAAACCAGTTTGTTCAGGACCATTTATTGAAGAGGCTATCTGTCTTCCAGGGAAGGTGTTTGGCAACTTTGTTTAAGATAAGGTGGCTGATATGTCTGGAATTGTTTCTTCATCTTCTAATCTGTTCCTCCTTCTCCTTCTAATCTGTTCCTCTTCCTCCTCCTCCTGTTCCTCCCTTCCTCCTCTCCTCTTCCCTCTCCCCCTTCTCCCTCCCCCCCTCTGTGTTCCCCCTTCTCCTTTCCCCCTTCCCTCTTCTTTTTCTTCTGCCATGATGGTTTGTTTGTTTTGTTTGTTCGTTTTTAATCACAGTGGCTTCATAACATAATTCTTTTTTCACTGAAGCACAATTTCAAGTCATGGCCCCTGCCTTTCCTTTGTTGCCCAGAATAACCTTTGCTATTTTAGCTTTCTTTTGATTCCAAATAAATTTTACAATTGTTTTCTCTAACTCTGAGATGTGCTATTCAAATTTTGATTGGAACTGCATTAAACTGGTATAAAAGTTTTGGGATTTATGGCCTTTTTCATTATATTGACTTTTCTTACCCCAAAGCAAGGATATCTTTACATTTTCTGATATCCTCTTCAATCTCTTTTTTCAGAGTACTGCAGTTTTCAGTATATATGTCGTTTATGTCCTTTGTTAGAATAATCCCTACATATTTCACTTTTTATATGTTATTGTGAAAGTTGTTGTTTTCCTACTTTCTTAGTGAGTTTTTTATTTGTGTACAAAAGACTTTGTTTTTGATTTTGCATCCAGCTACACTACTAAAAGTACTTATCAAATGCAGCAGGTTTTTAATGTAGTTTTGGGAGGCTTCTGTAGAGTACAATGTCATCTGCACATAATAATAAATTCTTCCTTTCTTGTTATTGTTTTCATTTCTTTCTCTTGTTTAGTTCTTCTAGCTAATGTTTCTAGCTATGCTGAATAAGAGTGGAGACAGTGGACAACTTTGTGCCTGATTTTAGAGTGCAAGATTTTGTTTGTTTATTTATTATGATATTAACTAGTGTTTTGTCATAGATGACTTTTCTATGACAGTCTATTGCAATTTTATGTAGTATTTTATTATGACTGTGTGCTGCATTTTGTTATAAGGTTTTCTGCATCTATTGAGATAGTGATTTGATTTTTTTTCCTTGGGTCAGTAAATAAGATACATTACATGTATTGATTTCCTCATGTAGAACCATTGCTGCATCCCTATAAATGAATCCTACTTGGTCATCATTTCTAATCTTCATGATTAGCTGCATTCTTTGCCAATATATTACGAAGTTGTTTGTGTTTGTGTTTATTTTCATTTTGGTTTTTGTTTTTGTTTATATTTATGTTCCTTAGGGAGATTGAACTTAGCTCAATTTCTTAATTGGTTCCTTCCCTGGTTTTGGTATCTGGGTAATGCTTGCTTTTGCCAATGAATGTGGGAGTATTGCTTCCCTTTTCATTTCATTAAAGAGTTTGAGAAGTAGTTGTGTGAGATCTTCTCTGAGTTTCTAGTACAATTCAACAGTGCATCCATCAGGATCTGGTTTTTTCTTTTTGGTATGTTTTTAATTACATCTTTAATTTCATCAATTGCTGTTGGTTTATGTAGGATTTTTATATCTTCTTGACATAGCTTTGGTAGTTCATATGTGTCTAGGAATATGTCCATGTTTTCTGCACTTACCATCTTATTAGAATACAGTTTTCAAAGCTGGTATTGAGCTTGTAGAGTTCTGCAAGGGCTAATGTGATTTTGTTCTTCTTGTTTCTAATTGCATGGATTTGAGTTTTTTAATAAGGTTGGATAAGGGTTTGTGAATTTTAATCTTTCAAAGAACCAACTTTTCAATGCACTGATAGTTGTACTTTTTTAAATTTAGTAGTGCATTAGTTTCTTCACTAGTCTTTATTATTTTCTTCTTCTTGAGAGCTTTTAGCTTAGCCTGTTCTTTTCTAGAAATTTGAGGCTCACCATTAAGTTATTAATTTATGATTGCTCTTGTTTCTTGATATGGTTATTTACTGCTATGAATTTCTCTCTGAGGACTGCTTTCATTGAATCACATAAGTTCTGGTATGTTGTATTGTTTCCATCATTTAATTGTGGAAACTGTCTAATTTCTTTAATTTCACCCATGACCCATTGGTTGTTAATTTTCTATATCATTTCTTTTGTATTCATTTCCAATTTCATTGCACTACAGTCTGATCATATGCATTAGATAATTTCCATTGCTTTGCATTTACTTGAGCATATTCTGTGAGCTGGTGTATAGTCTCTTTTGGAGAATATTCTGTGTGCATCTTAGAAGACCACATATTCTTATAGTGTGTGTTGGAACACTTTGTAGATATCTATTAAGTCTGTTATTGAAAAGTTTGGTTCAGTTCGAATATTTTATTGCTGATTTTTTAATCTAGTTGATCTCTCTTTTTGTAAGAGTTGGATATTGAGATTCCCCCAGTTGATCTATATTGGTGCTCATTTGACTTTTCATTTATTTATTTGGTACCAAGAATGGAATCAGGACCTTATTCTTGCCAGGCAGGTGCTTGTGCCACTGAGCTGTACTGTAATCTGAAAAGAATGGCCCCAATGTTACCCAGAGTAAAGACAAAGAACACTTTGATATAGGAAAAAAACAAAATAATAGTATAAAACTTCATTTTCAGTGAACTCAGACAAGTAGTATGAGTGAAACAAATTAAAGCAATAGGAAATTTGAGGGTTTCCTCTGCTCCTTATTTATTTACTTACTATTTTTCTGAATTCTGTTTAGCTCTTGTTTTAAAAAAAATTAAAGAATAAAAATTGTAAAATAAAAAATTCGAGAATACAGAATTTCACTACATGAAATGCTATTAATTCAGTAATTTCACCAAATGAAATGATATCAATTCAGTAATTCCTATCATTCTTATTTTGGTTGTTATTGTCTGCAAATTGGGTGAATTACCAGATATAAGCATATAAAATTGATCAACAAAAGAAGAAAAAATATTTAAACATTAAATTTTTCTTTTGATAGATCACTAGAAATAAGCAGTACTATCCTGTGTATATACATGTCTTATCCCTTCTTTGTTTTGTTTTCTCCTCTCCTTCATCCCAGTTATTCCTTCCCTATGAACAGTTTCTTACTCCTTCACAGTGTCTACTGTACCTTTCAAATTTTATTTACTCTTTCAGGTTCTTATACTTGGAGACAATACAATGTTTACACATATGGGTCTGATTTATTTCACTTATGAAAATGGTATCTAGTTGCATCTGTTTGCCTACAAAAGCCTCAAGTTTTCTTTCTTATAGCTGAATAATACTCCATTGTTTAAAAAAATACCACATGCTTTTGAAAAAGTCATTCATTCATTCATTCTTTCATTCATTATTTGGTACAGGGACTCATTACACAGCTCAGACTCATAGTGATCCTTCTGTCTCAGTGTCTCCAGGGCTGGGATTACAGGCGTGCACTACTATGACCAGTTTTGGCAGCCAGCACAGCACAGCATGCAGTAAAGGGTGTTGAACCCAGGTCCTTGCCCTTGCCAAGCAGGTGTTTAGACCACTGAGCAATTTTCCCAGCTCTAACACATGCTTTTATATCCATTCCTCAGTTGATGGGCATTTGGCTTTTTGGTACACCTCCCCCCCAATATAGCTATGACAAATTGAGCTGCTAGACACATGGGTGCACATATATCACCATGGTATGATTTTAGTTCTTCTGGAGAAATAGCCAGAGGGAGAATAGCTGGGTTGAATGGTATCGCCAGTAATAGTTTTTGAGGAATCTCCAGACTGATTTGTGTAATAGTTCTACTAGTCTACATACCCATCATCAAGTGGAGAGATGCTGCTTTTTCCACAGCTCCTCCAGGATTTGTTATTGGTTGACTTCTTGATGATAGCTATTCACTGGAAGAAAGATAGCCTCTAATATATGGTGCTGAAAAAAACTGGCTTTCTACAGTGTGACAGAATCTCAGTGTTGGTATAATTATGCATTTCTCTAATGAGCAATGATATAGATCATTTTTTTCATATATTTGACATTTGTATTACTTCATCCAAGAACTTTTCCCCAATTCTTTGATTTTATTTTTTCTGTTGATTTTTTTTTCCCACATAGTGAAACTTTTCAAGGCTAGCCAAATAGCTCATTAGATTAAAGTGCATGCGAGCAGGTGTCGGGGCTAGGGATTCTATCCCTGGATCTGCCATGGCAGCCTTTCCGCTGGAGTGAGCTGAGAGGGGGATTGAGACTGGGTGTGATGGTGCGTCCCTGTAATTCTAGCTCTTGGAAGGCTATACATAGGAGAATCACTGCAAGTCCAATCTAATAGTAAGACCATGAACACCTTGTATATCCTTCCCTAAAATATGGGGGGGGGGGGGAGAGAAAGAAGAAAAACTTCAAAAAGATGAGATCTGAATTGTTGATTTTTTTTTACTATTTCATGTGCAATTTGGTTTTTATTCATAAACTTTTGCCTATTCCTATGTCTTCAAGATTTCTACTTTTTGCTCCATCATATGTTTGTTTTAATATTTAAATCTTTAATCCATTTTGACTCTTGTTTACTGCATAATGCTAGATATGGGTCTAATTTAACCTTTAGCATGTAGAAAGCCAGTTTTTTCAGCACCATGTATTACAGGCTATCTTTCTTTCAGTGAACATGTTCGACCCCTTTGTCAAAAATAAAGTGCCTAGGGCCAGCCAAATAGTTCAGCAGATTAAAGCATCTGCCAATAGGCATGGGGCTATGGGATTCAATCCCTCGGCCTGCGTTGTTGGCCCTGTCCCCCAGAGCAGGCTGAGAGGGCAATTGAGACTGATTGTGGTGGCACATGCCTGTCATCTCAGATATTGTGGGTCTATAAACAAATGGATCAGTACGAAGCGATTCTAGTAGGAAGACCCTGAATACCTGTAGACCCTTCCTTAAAAATACCAAAAAAAGAAAAATACAGTGTTTTTTTGACTAAGTGTTTGTAGTTGTGTTTGTATCGTCTAATCCATTCCATGGATCCTCAAGTCTGTTTTTTCGCCAGTGCCATGCTGATCACAGTAGCTTTGTAGTATAATTTCAAGTCAGGGATTATGATATTTCCTGTCTTTCCTTTGTTACTCAGGGTTGCTTTTACTACTATAGGTCTCTTTCTTGTTTCAGATTAATTTTAGTAATGTTTTCTCTAGATCTGTGAGGTATACTAATGGTATTTAATTATAATTGTATTGAATCTGTGTAAAATTTTGAGAGTATCACCATTTTCACAATGTTGGTTCTTCCTACCTGTGAGTGGAATACCTTTTCATTTTCTGGTATTCCCTTCAATCCCTTTTTTTTTTTTTAACAGAGTATTATAATTTTCACTGTATAAATCTTTTGGTTCCTGTTCTAGATTGATTTCTAAGTATCTCATATTTTTGCATGTTATGAAAGATATCATTTCCTTAATTTCTCTCTTGGAGTGTTTGATATTTGTGTACAGAAATGCTATATTGAATTTTGAGTATTGACTTTATATCCAGCTCTACTACTGAATTTAATTTGTTTTGCTTTGTGTATTTGAGACAGGGTTTCCCTATACAGCTCCAGCTGGTAGTGACCCTCCCATTGTCAGCCTCCCTGGCACTAGGATTACAGGTGTGCATCAACACGCCAGATTGTGGTGTCTGAATCAGCACTTCCTGGGCTGGGGCTGGTTTGGCACGTGGTGCTATAGAGCCAACCCTGGTCCCTGTGCTTGCCTATTAGTCCACTGAGCTTTTTTCCCAGCTCTTCAATCCTTTCTCTTGAAGCATCTACTATTCTCTAGGGCTTGGCTATTCAGTTATAGTATCATAAGTTATAAAGTAGAGTTGCTTTAAGAAGAAATATATTATTTATCTAATACTCCTGTGTGATAAGTTCATAGTGGTATATCAGCACTGATCCATGAGTGTATTTAAGTCATCATAGGTTCCTTCCTTATTGTTCTGGGCCATTTCCTAGAGCTCTGTATGGTCTGTGGGTGGGAAGTGTTTGTAACTGATCATCAACTATGTCAGCATAGAAGTTAAAGGTAAACATGGGGCAGAGGTAACTTTATATTGTTAATCTAATTGTAACATATTAGGGGTCTGTTTTGGATATCATAAAGGAAATTTTTTATTATTGTTATAAAAATATTGGTCTGTGGTAGGTAAGAAATAGTAACAATAGGTCTTCTCTTTTCTTCTTTTACTGTTATTTTAACAGTATCTTATAATGTAAAAACCTTTCTTTTTTTCTTTTCTTTTTTTTTTTTTTTTGTATTAGTACAGGGTCTTACTACACAGATCCAACTCATAGAGATCCTCCTGTTTTCAGCCTCCCAAGAGCTGGGATTACAGGTGCTCATCATCACACCCACTTTCAATCACTTTTTGGGGGTAGGCACACTGGGGACAAACCCTGGTCCCTGTCTCTGCTTAAGCGGGTGCTTTAATCTGCTAAGCTATTTGGCTGACACATAAAAATCTTTCTTAACCCACAGGACTTACACAAAATGGTCATTGGTCTTACTTAGGTGTTGTTATTGACCATTGTTCTAGTCTCCTAGAAAGGAATTAATGCTGATACAAGGCTTTGTGTTTCTTTTTGTTTTTTTTTTTTTTTTTTCTTTAGTTGGCCAATTAGAGCAGCATGCCTTTATCTTTTCTGCTCACTGGGCTCTTTGTGATCAGAAAGGAACTGTAAAGTACAGTCTTACCTAGTTTACTTACTATATGCTTTGAAGGAAGGGGAAAGCAGATTTGGGACAACAGTCTGAATTCCAAAATACCATAATCAAGATTCATAAAATACAGGTGTTCATACTCAGGCATTGATTTTCAATCAAGTTAGTTCTTACATCGATAGTTCTCTGTAGGATACTCTAGGGCAATAATGGCAAACATTTTAGAGCTTTCAGTGACAGAAATAGCCCACTGTAGTACACTTGCTATAGACTCAGCACCAGTGCTCTAGCGTATCAGTAAGAATGAGTTTACTTACTAGTAGGATATAATTATTGTTCTCTATGCCCCACAGATCAGTTATTGTATACAGTTCTGTTTCACCACCGAAAGTAGTTTTACAGTAGCATTGAACTATATGTTGTATTCAAATTATAGAGTATATGGGTATATATATTGCACACTACTACAATGGTAAAATTACATCTGGCTTGTTATTTTATTATGTCAGTCTGCATTTTTAAAATTTTCTATGACCAAATTTTCATCAGTTTGTATTAATGTCATACTTATGTTAATAATGTCCGATTAACCAGTTTTCTTTTTGTATCTTAAGCAGCCATATGATTTATGTACAGTATATTTATTATATTGTTACTCAGGTCACTTAAATGTTTTAAATAAGGGAAATAGGTAGATTATTTATAAAATATGGAATGATTGCTGTTTTATTGTGAAACCTTTTAAAAATAACACAGATTTTCATACCTAATAGTGAAATAATAGAAAAATCATTGGGATAATTTACTATGTCAGTTTTATAGAAAGATGATAAAAGCTTTCCCTATATAATTACATTACAAATAGTTCATGTTTTCTTTTCTTTTAATTCTTTCCATTTTTCTTTTTTATTATCTTATGTTAAATTTCTCTGAACTATAAAAATTGTGCATGTGTTGTTCCATTAAAAACAGTAATATATTCAAGAAATAAAATATAAATGAGTAGTTGCTCAAATTTTCAGTCTTTTACTTAAGTAATCTTTGCATTTAGTTTTATAAACTTTATTTTTATATACTATATATTTGAATGTAATCAATGATAATTTAATTAGATTACATTAGTGATTTATGTAATGTAATTCTGATAATCATTTTTAAAAAGAATTGAATTTTAAGGTATACTAAGAGTCTCCATTTTCCTTTATGTTCCTGAGACTATGTTTACTTCAGTATCTTACAATCTTTTCTGTCATTCTTTGGAAGCAAACTTG
>PVKA01002689.1:0-121013 GCA_004027165.1 Ctenomys sociabilis | reverse complement strand
ACCATTTTCTTAACAGCTGTGATTTCATTCTTATCCAGGTGAGGTCTTGCCTCCATAAGAATGTCAGCTCCAAGAGAGCAGAGAATTGTGGGGTTGGGGATACAGCTCGGTGGTCAAGCACTTGCCTAGGCGCACAGAGCCCTGGATCTGATCCCCATCCTTGAGAAAAAGAAAACAAAAAGACTTGCATCTAGTTTTGCCAATGAGTTTATTCCCAAGCTCAGTACTTTGCATATCATGGACACTTGGTCACAGTTTGTGGGATGAATGTGAAGCTTACAAAGGGCTTCAGGTTTCCTGCAACTACCCAGAGCAGTGTGACTTGGAGATGCAAAAATGATTCCCACCTATTCATGCATTAATCTAACGAACAACCCTAACCCTAACCAATCCCTTGTGGGCTGAATCTATTCCCTGTGTCCTTTATATGCAATCCTTAACCTACTATGCTCCAAACATAAGCATCCACTAAAATTTTAAAGCTGTGTGATACTTACTTAGATTTTGCTGTTTACATTCATTGCACATATATTACCTAAAAATTTTAATGTTAGAAATAAAAATCATTCCACATCATTAAAAGTTTAAAAGACAATTATCATGCTTTCAGAGATGTCCTGATTCTGGGCCTAAGAAAATTACTGTCAATAAATCCTTTATGATTTTATGGGAACTAAAAACAGGAAAAAACAATAAGGTAAGAATTTTACAATATAAAAAGAGTTGAAAGATTATAGAAATTCCAAAAATCATTCTCCAGGATTAATGTGACCATTAGATAAATTGTACATTTTTTATAATATTATAATGTAAAATGAATGAGGGGAAATGGAAATAAAACTATATGTATATACACACCAAAGCTTCTAAAAGTCTTTCAGAAGCTAGTGAATTGAAGAAGGACCAACGTTTGCAGATTGTTCCTGGCCACTGGACTTGGCTTTGCTGATGTCCTTACCTGCTTTGGCTGTTGTGGGATGCCCATGTGATCTGCCTCAGATGCTGCACTGGTCACCCAGTTACCAAGAGTGTGGGAATCATCATCCTCATTTTATAGAAAGGAAAAGCTGAATCAGAAAGTTTAAAACACAATTAAACAGCAAACGCAGTCATGTGACCTCAGATAGCACATTCTTGTCATCATCCCCTGTTGCCCCGAATTATCAACAATAGATTCCGGCTGGCTCCATGCATGGAAAGTCTGGGATATAAATGCAAAAATTAAATGAATTGATGTAGGTTTGGGTTTCTATTTCAAGACTGAGAGTAGGATTCCTAAATGCCCTCTGGAGCCCTGGAGAGAAAGGGCAAAAGTCTTAAGGCCTTTTCATCTAGGTCTGTGAAGAAAATCAATCTCCCCTGCAGGAGGCACTTTCAGCTTAGATGGAGGGTGATACAAATGTAAGCACCTACAGGGCCAGATGTCCCACCCTAGGAGGGTGGTGAACTGCCCCCAATGTGGCATCCAGAAAAGCAAGGTCATTAGGTAAATGTTTCCTCTAGGGTGTTCAAGAGTCTGGAATTTCCATCCAGGAAAAGTAATTCCCTTTGGTTAAACTGTTTCACCCAAGGAATCTGCTTTAAAATGCATAGGACCCTAATAAGGCAGTTAAATCATTCATTCCTTTGCTTATTTGGTCCACCTGAGAGCAGTGGGCCCCTAACCTAAAAGTCTTGTTTTCTCTTACAGTTCAAGTTGATTTTCTTCACTGTATGCCCAGAAAGAACTGTTGATGTTCCCATCCATAAAATGGGGATAAAGACAATGACTATTTAGTAAATTTGCTTTAAGGGAAACCATGCACTTGCTGTAAACCATACCTGGCATACTGATTGCTTGCTATTGAGGAGTAGTGTTTTAACCTCTCTACACTAAAGTTACTTTATTTCTAAAATAATAGTAACAATGCTCTAAACTGGGAAATGCCTGTTTTCCTGGATTCAGCCGACAGAGATCTGCTGAGTGCCTCTAGATGAGGAACAGGATGCAATGGTGAGCATAATACATTCATCAAGTTTGCACTTTAGTGATCAAAGAAGACATTATTGACAATCATGGCCAAACAGTGACAATCATGACACAAACAATGAGTACTCTGAAGGAAAGGAACTGTACCACTGGGGCCTCGCTGGGACTTCCTAAAGAAATGACATTCAAATTGACTCCCCTGTCCTGGGAAGTTGGACAGGTCAAGAGTTGGGTGTTGGGGAGCCCCAAGGTCCAAAAGCCAAGCCCCAGTGATAGTGAGAAAACTAGTGATAGTGCAGAAAGAGTGGTGGAGGTTAAGAAACAAGTGGAGACAAGGCTAACTTCCTCCAGCACTGAGAAGATCACATTAGATGCTCTATACTTCATTCTGGGAGAAATAGGGTGCTCCCAGGTTGTAAGCATGGGGAAATGTGAAAGGATTTTCCCACCTCATAGCACTGCTGTTGCTGCTATGTAGAGACGACACAGGCCACAGAGATCAGGTCTCAGAGAAATGAAAATAGGCTTAAAGGCCATCGTACCCAACCAGGACAGAAGGTGGGGTGAGGGAGGATGGTTCTAGAAGGAATGAGGACTGGGCATAAGTAGGAGTTGTGCTGATGAAGAATCAGCAGGAGAGGCAAATAAAAAATGCTCCAGCTCTCTTCACTCCCTTCAGTTTGTGAGTGGCCTGGCCGAGAAGCTTCTGGTTCCAGGGGAACAGCTTCTGGTTCCAGGGGAACAGCTACATTGTGGGAACCTCTCTGGGGCCTTGGGGTGACTTACTTCTCCAGATTCCAAGGAGGACTACACAGTACCTGGGTTTGGGGTTTCCAGAAGCAGGGGCAGCCTTCCTCAGCAATAGGAGTCAGCCTGGACTAACTAGGCACTGCTTTCTTGCGACCCAGTCTGTGCTTGCTTCAGTCTCCAGTCCTAATACTATTTGTCTTCAGAGATCATGAGCGCTCAGTTCTAGAGAAGCACAGAAAATTTTCAGTGAGGAGAGGAAAACAGACTGGAGATAAGCCTCAGAAAAGCTGCAAGCTTTGTTACTGCGGAGACCAAATATCTCCGCTGTGTGCAGAGGTGACAGTAGCCAATTCACGGGGACATAGATAGTCTCGGGATACTCCTGGCCACATGGCAAGGGGCCACATGGCTTGCAACTGTTGCATAACTATCTGTTTTCAGCGACCTTAGTCCAGCCCCCACCAATGCTCTGAAGGTACCAATGCTTCCAGAGCAATTCTTCCCTCTTCCTAGTGCCTCTTTGCATTTTCCTTCTTCTCTATCAGATTCCACTCTTACAAGAATAGATAAGTGTCAATAGCAAATTTTAAGATTTTCTTGTGAGATTGGCAGAAGCCTAGAAGACTAATAATATCAAATCCTGGAGTGTACACCAGGAAATGCACCGTTATCATTGATTACAGAATGTGTAACCTAGGGATGCCTTTTTAAAAAACAATTTGGCAGCATCTATCAAAATTATAAGTATGAATTCCTTCTGCACAGCAATTCCACTTCCAGGAATGTAGTTTGCAATAGTATTCCTTCATGTACCAAATGTTAAAAGTTGCTTATAGCTATTTATCAAAGATGATAGTAGAAAACTGGAGACAATTTAACTATCCAAAACATTGGATAAGTGTTGGTAAATTCATCCTGGAAAGTACTATGAATCCAGTAAAAGAAGTGAAATTAAACCTAAATGACTTTCAAGGCATGTTATATGACAGCAGCAAATGACAGAGCAGCTTGACGGTGTGCACATACATTGATCTTTATTTCTACAGAGAGGTTGATCCACAGTATGTAAGCCAGCAAGCACACAGAAAAGAAGAAAGAACACAGAAAGTTGTGCCATAAAACTGTAGTAGACATCTCCAGGGACCAGAGCAGTGTCTACAGGAAGAAAGAGGGGAATATCTAAAATCTGTAGGTATCTAAGGTTCCCACAACGGTCAAATTACCAGAAATAGAAAGTAGGTCTTAACCATCCAGCAAAAAAGTATGAAAACGAAGTATAAAAGTAAAGCCATATTAGTATGCTAAGCTGTGAAAGGCTCAAGTCAACAACTTCTGACATTGCCAGTCCTATAGAAAACCCACTACTATTATGGACTACTAGACTATATTGGCATATTTTGCTAAATTCACATACCTACAATATTTAAATGACAATGGGATACCTTCTCTGACAAAAATAAACAAAAAAGTGGATACAAATGAACAACCATTTTGTATCTGTATATTCAAGGTCCTTAGGGTAGATATACAGCTTTCTCTTAATTCAATGAATAGAAAGATTTCTTCCAATAATGCTTGTGGACAGGATATCATATCTGCATCTTGTACAGTGAATAACCACTAAGACAACAATATCCAATATAATAATTATTGAAACTGTCCTACTAATCAGTTTTGAAACTGCCTCATTGCTATTTGTTTCTCAATAAAATTATTTTTTAAAAAAGGAAGAAAGTTGGAAGGAGCTGTGGGAGGGAAAAAACAAGAAGTTTGTTTAGTGAGTAGAGTTGCAATTTGGGATGATGTGAAAGTGCTGGGGATGGATGGTAATGACAACTGCAGAGCAATGTGAATGTGCATATGACATCAACTTGTACACTTTAAAATGTGGAAGTGGCAAACTTCCTGTTAAGTATATTTTACCAGAATGAAGAACAAGGATTAATCCAAAAATTCCAACCACTGATTTTCAATGCCAGGCATTTGGGAACAAGGGAAGATTCTGTTTGTAAATAATGGGCTCTTCATGCGAAGAGGCAACAGCGGGTTCAACACATCCTCCTCCCTCTCAGGGACTCCATAGCCACAATGGGAACCAAGTATTTACAAGCTGAGTATCAGGCTGAGTTCCCAGCCTGAAGACACTTTGTAATGGATCCCTCTAAACTCCCTGCAGCAAATGGTGTGAATTGAGGGACAGACTCATGACTGTCACTTAAGAAATAAAAGGAGTACAATGATTTAGCGTAGTTCTCATATAGTCCTACTTGAAACCAATAGCTAAGTGAATGCTCTAGCAGTTTATAGTGTGCAATTGCTTCATTGCTAAATAGCGGCCACTTTTCTGTCCAGTGGCATCTTTGAGATAAAGTCCCTAAGGACACCAAGTCACCTCAGCAAATGAGACTAGAATTAAACTACCTGGTGCCCAAACACGTCACATGGGGCATCTGCACATCATGACTTGAAGCCCGCTGTACCAAGCAGATGGGACCGCACTGATTACATTCAGCCTGAGCACTTTGCAGAAGAAATCAAGCAAACACAAGTCCCATGACGTTTCACTGCTCTTCCACAGTCATCTGTCAAAAGAAAAGAGAGGAGAAGTTTATGCAGGGAGGAGAAAGTCAGGTCAAAGGTGGAGGGAGAGAGGTTCCAGCCCTTGCCAATAACCCAGGGCAGGAAAGCAAATGTCACTGAGAGAAAGTCCGTCTTTGCCACAGGTAACTAAATATTCTCTGCTCTGCATGTTTACAGACAGCTGATTTATGAGTCCTGACAAAGTGAAAGGGACATGCCTTGAGTTACTGCCCATTTAGATGAGGGGATAAAACCTTTGTATTTACTCTCAGCACTTTTAATATCTCAAATGAATACTAATCAGGGTTGTTTGTTGAGAATGAGGATACCGTTTTCTGCTGTACCTCGTCATCTGAATGACCTTGCATTTGAGAACTGCAAGGGAGTTTGCTTGGTCTCCAGGAAATCATGAAAGTCTAAATTAGTAAATTCAAGCTACCTGAGCTGCAAAATATAGAATAAAGCATTGAGAAAGGTGCAGAACATAGCATTCAGCAGGAAAAGGGCTCCCCCTTGACTTTTCAAAAAGCCTGCCATGTTCTTCATAACACCAAAGGGCAGAATGAAGACAGCATTTTCTATTGAGAATACCAGTTGACTGACTCTGGGATGTACTTCTCAGAGCCAGTGCTTGGCCAGAATTTAGAGCCGGGCTCCCATGTCCCCTCTTGCCTCTCGTGACCTACAAGAGGGCCCTCTATTGCCAGTCCAGGGCCTTGGGATCTCAGCCCCTCACTTGATGGAAGCCCTTTTCCCCTCTTGTGCAGAGATAAGATCTCTCCTCCTAGCATCTACATCTCTGCTCTATATTCCATACATTGCAGTGAACCAGCCCCCAAGTCCTCTCCCTCATCCCTGTTACTGCTTTTATAAACAGCTCTCACTTTTCTCTTTTGCAAACTTCTCCAGGCAAAACATCAGAGAGGACTTGAGTGAAGTGACTTTTGCAAGCACTAGAGCCCTACCCGGATATCCTTGTCAACATTTCCAGCCTTTTTTACCCAGAGAGTTTCTTTGAAGCAAAAACTTGAAAAAGCAAATGCGTCCCTTAGCCCCACTAATACCACTCTAAGCTGTTAATGATCAATTACCCTTGCTATGCAGGAAAGCAAAATGTCTGCAGCGGGCTTTGAAGAAAAAGGTTAAAGAGGAGGGGGAGAAAGAATAAAGTAGGGAGTTAGCAGGGAGCGGCAGGGAGAATGAATATGAGAGAGAACAGGAAGACAAGAATGATCTTGGCCTTGTAGCACTCAGAACACAGAAGCAGGAGGATCACTCTGAGCTCAAGGCCAGCCTAGGCTTTGTGGCGAATTCAAGGTGAGCCCAAAGCACATAGCAAGAACCTGCCTCAAAAAATAATTCTTGTCCTCCAGTACACTTTTACCAAGTGTGGATATGTTATAGCTAATATAGGCACATGCATAAATACACACAAGGGACCCACACTCACTGAATAGCTCAACAGCCAGAAAGCTCAGAGCACCACCTGATACCCTCCTCTGACTATGAACAAATCCTGCAGTTTCTCCACCTAATGACTTGCTCAGTCACCCACCATCTCCTCTGCACATGGATATAACCAACATTTGGTTAAAAGAGCTCCCTTTTTTACAAGCAGCCCAATAAAGCTAAGTGAAAATATCAAAATTCTCTGTAAACTAAAACCTCAGACTGCAGTCATCACATATAATACTTTCTAATTGTGACCAGGACCCAGATGGAATAGCCTAATAAAATGAGGGGCAAACAGAGCTATAGTAGATGTGGCCCAGTGGTCTGATGTGGAAATCTCTTCTGCAGAGCTGAAAAATTCCTATAGGCATTTTCCAGACTTAACCTCGCCTGCTGATGCTTTAGCTGCAAGTCCCCAACACTACTCACCTTTGTACCCCAAGTCTGTCCCACAGCTCATCATATCAGCTCACATTTAAGTCTTGTTTTCTTTAATATGATTAGCAAAACACAAAGCCTCTTCTGACTACCAATATCAAATGTAGTTAAACATTTAATTTTCCTTTTATCTACTGTGATTAAAACAGGAAACTGACTTCCCTCCCACATGGATGAGTCCTCTGAATCTCCCATCCTTTGAACTGCTGTCCTAAGGCTGCACTAAGGAGGATAAGGCCCTTTTCTCAAGTGGTGATAAGGAGAATGGACAGAGAACCCTGGGAAAGATAAGAGAATGGAGATGTGGATTATTCTGTCATCGCCTTTGGTAAGAAAAAATTGTACAAATGTGTCTCACTTGAGCAGCAACTTTGTAAAGCACCTTCAGGCAGGCTCTGAGTCCCTGTGGATAAGCGGGGAAGCAGCTGTTGTTCCCCGTATACACAAAGAAAACCAAGGATCAGAGAAGTCAAAGAATTTGTACTATGTCTTGATGACTTGCAAACCCAAATATATGGTGCAACCTCTAGTTGAGCCTCCTCTGTCATTTCTTTGAAAAACTACTAAAATACCTGTTTAGATTTACCTTTCTTGAAAGATTAGAGATCACACACAGTTCTCAGCACTTACTGTGCAAGTTTGCCTGACTGTACCTTGCTCCCGCAGGCTGCCTGCTACCAGCGGCATCAGCATCTGGGGAAGTATCAGTGTGTGTTCCAGTCTGCAGCCAGTCCTCGTGTGGGGGAGTTACCTGCTTAAAAAACTCCCTCTGAGGTACCCTTAGTGGACCTCAAGGAGATAAGTACCTCGCTAAGATCCATCACTAGTGAGTGGTAGCACCTGAATTTGAACCCCAAGCAGGTGCCATTCCAGCTCTTACTACAAGCATAACAAAGTGAGATTAACAGATTCTGCTGGTACTTAGGAAGTATTTGTATGGTCAAGAATTGTCAGCAAGAAAGTCTCATGCACCTTAAAATGGGGTCAGACATGATATCAGGAAACAAACCTTTAAAGATCCTCAGATAAGAGGAGTTATGGACTTAAATTTGTCCCTAACACAGGTCATAAGGGCCCAGTCTCCACAAAGAAATCTTGCTTTGCTCAAAATGGACCTCAGAATTCTAATGCGAGTAGCCCTGCTCTCCCCTATCCTGACTCTGATATGGTACATTAATCCTAAAACTAGTTCATCCCCAGCAGGTAGAGCTCTGGCATGGTCCCAGACTCTGCTTCTGCCCAAATGTTTCAGAAATAGGTAACCAAAGGTAGTTAAATATCGCTCAACACAGTTTGCTATGCCCTCAACAAATGGAGGAAACATTCTAGATTACACAGCCTCCCTAATTCAGGTCAACAATTTGTTAAGCATAGATGAGGTCCAGCACTGGCACAAAGGTGACAGCTTGATAATGCTGCCAATCGCCCTGATGGAGCTCTGATTCTATGCCATGGACCATGATGATCCCATTACTGGCAATGACTTATTTACTTCTCATTAACCCCAAGATGTCTGTATTATTATTATTACTCCTCTTACAGGTAAGAAAACTAAAGCCAGTAGTGATTTTTAAATTTTCTGTGGTTAAAAAAGAGTCCAGGCAAGATTCAACTCCTATCTGCTTGATTACAAGTTTTGGGCTCATACCTTGGGGTATGACTGTTAAGTTAGACAAGTCAATGAGAAAGATCCAACTGTTTGAGACTGGCTCCAACAAAACACAAACAGTCAAGTGGTTATTTTAGACTCCAAGTCTACACAATGATGCTGGGTCCTGGCAAACAAACACTGGAAACAGGCTCCTTTATAGAACAGTTTCTGTTCTGGGGCCAGTTTCAAACACTATATAAGCCGAGTTTTCTCTGTGTATTTTTGGAACTTTCTCAGGCGTAACAGGAAGAAAAGCACTCACCCACTGTAGGAGGAAATGGAGATGAAGTGTGGGAGAAACACTCAGCAAGCAGTTGGTTTGGTGGCTGGGGACAGAGGAAGAGACCGCTTTCCCTGCTTTGAGTGGAATGAAACTCACTGACTCTGGCTCAGCCACTTCCTGGGCTCCTTCTCTAGCTGTTTTGTCCAAATCTTTCTGAATCCTTCACTTTCTACATCTGCTTCCTTCCCAGTGTGCTGTTTTTCCCTAGAGCAGTAGAAGAATGGATTGGAAGAACACACAGTAGTATATGCAGGAGACACAATCAGACTCATGAGATCAATATGCTCTTGTGGTACATCTCCATCTATTTGTAGATCCCTACTGATAAAATAACAAGGAAATAGCAGGGGCTCAAAAGAGCTCTGGTGGACAAACTAGTGGTTCTGGATTCTAATTCCAACCAACTGGGTATATAACTTGAGCCCCTATCTCTTTGATTGTGAAATGGGGGGAAACACAGTCATCTTTCAAGTTTCTTTTCAGTTTTGAACCCTAGCATTTCTTTAGCTGAAATATGGCCTGAACTAGCATCAAAGACTAATGTTTTATACTGCCTTTTCTTATATTTTATATATTTCCCTCTACTGAAGTGATGCCTAGAAAAGCCTCAACCGCTATGACTTACCTTCTTCCATGTGAAAGACTGATTTAGCTACTTTAACTTGACCACTGTAAAACCAGGCTAGATAACATAGCTCTTCCCAGTGGAATTTTGCTAGGGATGTAGCTCAGAGGCACAGCGCGTGCCTGGCAAGTGTGAGGTCCTGAGTTTGATTCTCAGTGCGCATAAAAGAGAAGTGGATTTTTTTTCCCTGTTACTTAACCAAATGGCTCCCCTAATCACAAAACTTCTGTTTTGAGCTGCTAGGGCCACACCTAAAGATAATGTTATTTTCCCACTTGGGAAAGGTTTCCAAGCAACGAGTCTGAGTAACCTTTTCCACTGGGGTGGAAAATCCAGCCATGTTATAGAACTGTTTGAGCTTTACATTATTTTCACACTAATGTTGATTTTGTCAGACTTCTCGGGCAAAAAGACACAGAAAGACAAATAAGAATCCAGTTGAAGTGCTAGACGTTTATTTTCCTTTCAAGCCATTTTAGAGGTGAAGGCGTCCCTTCCCAGGAAGGACAAGTCTTCTCACCTTCAGGAGTTTATCACTACTCCTGGGGCAAAGTTACAATCTGCTAACAAAGAAGTATTGTAATCAAAGGAATCTAACAGAAAGGCTTCCATTGCTGCAGCCTGGGAAAGAAAGTTTTTCTTTCCCTAACTAGTAATTAAAGTACTTATGTTTAAACCAGGAATATTTCAGTGACATCAGAATAGGGACCAGCCCTAAGCCTTTGTGAAAACTTAAATTACCTCTTAAACATGTTTTGTTAACTTTCAATTTTCTTACATTTTCCATCTTTCAAAAAATACCTTGTTACATTCTTTTGGAGTGGCTGTTTTGATTCAGTTACCCAAAGGAGTTAACATTTTTTTTAAATTTTTTTTAAGAAGGCAACTTTGGAACAATGGTATTCTTTGAACTTAGTTAAAGGTAGCTATTTAGAATTTACTAAATTGGATGGACTGAACATTTCAGTTCTACAGAGCACACTCATCTGATAATTCTTTGATGCCTATCTCTATCAGTTTGCGGTAAGGGCAAAAATTAAAGGCAGGTGGGGAAAGCAAGCCAAAGGCCTAAGAGGCAAATCTAGAACATGTTACAACATTGTTATTATTGGCTAGGGTCAGAGCTCTGCATCTTTCCCTGCATCAGGAGTCAGAGTTTGTTTGGTGACTCAAAGGGAGGCCCCTTATTGGATTCACATTGGCCTGTGAGCTAAAAGCAGCACAGAGCTCCAGGGAGGCCACTGTGTCCTGGTGGCCAGAGGACAAAGCCTCAAAGGGAGTTAGGATGTGGTTCAAACTTCTTAGAAGGTCCCAACTTCCTGGCTTGTTTGTACATTTTAGCACCTCCTCCCTTCAGCAAAAGTCATCATCAGTGTTGAAATTGACAAGTCATTTTGGAAACTGGAATAAGCACTTCCCTTATCTTCAGGAGATATTTATAAAATTGAGCTCCAAGACTGAAAAGTAATGTTAGAAAAAAAAAAATGTGACTTTTTTTCTTTTTCTTTTTTTTTTTCTTTTTTAACTTGGTGCAGGGTCTTGCTACACAGCTCAGACTCATAGTGATCTGCCTGTCTCGGCCTCCCCAGTGCTGAGATTACAGGAGTGCACCACCATGCCTGGTTTCAGTGGTGGACTCAGTGTTCCAGGGATTCCAGGGCCAGCATGGCAGATAGTGTCAAGGATCAAACCCAGGTCCTTGTGCTTGCCAGGAAGGTGCTTAGCCTACAGAGCTATTTCCCCAGCCTGCAATTTAAAAAAAAAAATCAATTTTCTAACCAAAAAGGGCAATGTTTTGCTCTGTGGTACAGTGTTCCCTTCCTGCTCATCCTTCCCTGGAACCAAGTAATTGGAGTAATGGAAGAAGAAACATAAAGAAATGGACAATTAAGGAAGGCCAAGTGTCCATTCTGCCCCCTCTGCTACAATGCTTGGGACCCTCCGCAGCTAGCATGGTTCCTTGAATCTTCTGTCCTCTGTGTAGGAAAGTCCTATTTTTTAAGGAAAATCTTCTCTTATTTTACTCTAAATAAATCCATATTTCCTTCCCAACAGAGTTTACCCCTTAAACAAAACACTGTAAAGAACCAGAAAGCTCATTTCATACCCAGAGACTCAGACACACTCTGAGGAGAAAGGTCTGCCATCCCTGTCAAACTCATGGCATGGGACAAGGAAAAGAAGAATTCCTTTCACATACTTCATGCCTATACTATTTAAGAGGCTCTGAAAGGACAAATGAAACAAATGACAACAACAAAAAGCAGGGTGTGTGTCTAAACCCTATGAAATGTGCTAACAAAGCCCCATCAGTCTTCTGGAAAACAACAACTCCTAGTTTGCTGAGTCAGCCTCATAAAACCATTTCTAGGAAGGCTAAGCCACACCCTAGAATGCTGGAGGCTACCCAGAGCGTGGTGTACTGAGACCAGCAAAGGACATAGTCAAGACAGACCTGTGGATGGAACCCCTGGCTTTGAGTTCTACGATGCCCCCAGCTGCCCAACAACTTGACATCAAGTCACCTCTGGTACACTACCCAGCTCACAGCCACTATTCCCTCTTGCCTCAGCTCCAAGCTTTGGACCCTATCACAATGTGGCACTTGACTTTCACTGCCACCTGGGATACCAGGGGGTCACAGAAGTTGGCAAGAATAGGATGAGATTCCTTTCTCTCTGGGTCATCACTAGCCATGAGATCCCAGCTTTTAAGACTATCTTGTTTGTATAACACCTCCACCATCACACTTCACCACAAATACTGCACAAGGATCGTACCTCGACCTCCTCACCAACACTGATTATTTTCTTTTCCCAAACTCAGCTTTGATGCCTCTCATCTCCTTTTGTTTTCTCCCAGTGCTTATCATACTATTAAAAGCTAACTTTCATTAAATGCTTACCTCCACCCAGGGGCTTTATGTGGATTAACTCAATTAACCTTATTGTGGTTCCCATTTTAATGATGAGAAAATTAACACTGGAGGGTTAGCAACCTGCCCAACCTACCATAGCTAGAAAATTGGGACTGGAGGATAGTTGTGTGTGTGTGTGTTTTTTTTTTTTTAACAACCTGAACTTATGCCCTTGGATAAGTACATTATCCTACCCTGTTGTTGAGATGTTAATCACATCAGTCTGACCCTGACATTCACTTGAAGTCAGAGTTAAAACTGAGGTGGGAAAAGGGATGGAAGTTCTACAACAGCCGGGACAGCTCTGCTGAAGGACTGCATGACCTAGCTTTCCTGAGCACAGGAATTCTGGACGCAGACCACCAGTGACCAGAACACCTGCGAAGCTCATCGATGCCCCCTACTCTCCACCTACTCCATCAGGAGACCAATGCTAGAGCCCAGGGATCTGTATCTTTGTCAGTTTTCCTCCTGGGATCTTCTATATGCTAATATTTGAGAGTCACAGATTGGACAGCCAGAAGACTTCTCCAAAAAGTCTATAGAACAGTATTTCTTGGCACTAAAAAATTTTTTGTTGGTTTCTGTGTTTTGCTTTGTTTTGTTGTTTGTAAGGAAGGCAATTGGGGAGGTGTTCTCCCACTTTAGTCCTATAAAGCAGCAGCAAATGCCTTTTAAATAGAATTCATTGTGTCCCCTGACAAAAACATTGTTAGTAAAGGAAAAAAAAATCACCTTCCCAATAAAAAGAAATTGACAGTGAGGATACTTAATTTAACTATAAAGCTAGGTGGCTTGTTTTGGCTTTCCTCGGTTTTGGTTTTTTGTTTGTTTGTTTGTTTGATTGTTTTTTGTTTTGTTTTGGTTTGGTTTTGGGTTTTCTTTTTGTTTTTTTTTTCCTCCTGGAAAGATTTTTTACATTAGAGCCTATCCGGCCCACATTCCTTAAAGTATTCTTGCCCTCCTGTGTTTTAGAAAACCTGGGGCTGGGAGGTCCGGATTCACTTTTAGGAACAGCCTACAAGAGAAGTCCACAGCAACCAGCCTTGGCTACTGCAGAAAAGCCATGCACAGTCAAGCGCCTGGGAAGGGGCTGTGCTCTAGATATAGTATCAGGCAAACATACAGCATTTCAGACCTGGAAAGAACGTTACTGATTATTTGGAGGTGCCTCCAGTTTACAGAATACAGATTTGAGGAGATTGCCATTAGTGAGAACACAAAGTGGGGCTTCTGAATCCCGGTCCTCATTCTGGAAAGCAGTGTTTCCTGAGAGTCATTTATTTATCTGCCCTTTCACAATTGTATTTCCTATCTGCCTCCCTTTTTCTCTATGTTATTATTAATATCTGTCTTTAGACCATATCATGTTTTAATTCCAGTTTATAGAAGAAGCAAGTTCTAATTTGTTAGTGTAAATGGAAATCAAGATCAGTTGCTGGAAATAGAAGGCCCCAATTTTCCTTATTTTAGCCCTGGAATTTAGAGACCAGATAAATTCCGATAAGCCAGGACACCCTATTGCTAAATTATAGAGATAAAATAGAGCACCTGCCTGAGACCCTAAGTCTGAGGCCTTCTTTCTCTTTGTCAAAAGAGAGATTAGCAAGTGTTAGAGGGCTGAGAGCCCCACTACTGATCAGCTGAGCTTCAGGATGATTCATCTGAGGATTAAAAGGAGTACTGAAAAGGGGCTGTAATTGAAAATGTAATTTAACACGCCCCCCACCTGCTACCTCTCTAGCCCTCCTGAGCCCTGGTCCTGCCGCTTCAGGCTGTGTTTCCCACCCCAATGGCTTCTCCCTAAGGACTGTTTGAGTTTGTGCTGTCCAGAGACACTAGACCCTGTCACACAAAGGAATTGGCAATAGACACCCTTTCTAGCTCAAAGCATAATGAGGGAAGAGTTTTCTCTTTTCCTGTCTTTTCCTTGCAGTAGTTCTCATGCTGCAAAGCAAGATAAAATGCCTTAAATTATTCCTTTGCGCAAATATCTTGTCTCCTGCTGCCAATAAAACAAAGTGTAAATCCCTCAGACCAGCATGTAAGACCTTTCACTACCTGATCCCACCATATCTCCTACACAGTCAAAGTCCTGCACTTACAACTGGGCTTAGATCCTTCCAATCCAATTGAGTCTCTAGCCAATCCTAGCCAGTCATAACCACCCAGAGGACCACATTCACCAGGGGTCCAGGGTTCTCAGCTAGGGTGATCTTTAGAACGACTCAAGGAGCTGTAGGAACTCCCAAAGCCTGGGCTTCACCTACGGTTCATGGAATCAGGACCTGCGGGGAGTAGAACCGAGGCATTGCTACTTTGAAGAGCTCCCAAAATTATTTCAACGTTCTAACAAATGCACTCGGAAGCTTCACTTCATACCTAAAAAAAATCACCTTTAGGGGCAAAGGGATTTGATCTGGAGATTTTAAAGACATATGCAAGATTGTATTAGGAAAACAGATTTGGTGACCAGGACCAGCTCAGCCTCCATAACCTATAGATACAAAAACAGAAACCCCAAGATGCCACATCATAGAACCTATGTCAAAAACCAGTTAGCAGCAGAACTGCAAGTGAAAAGCACACGTCCAGATTCCATGCTCCTCCAGGACACTCCTCTGCCTACTAGCCTTCCCTCACTCAACTCTTGTATGCATTTCTGTGCATCATACACACCAGTGATCCCTCAGTACTCTGGTCTCCTCAGGTTGGTATTACTGCCCGCATCTGGAATCACTGTGCTATTTCTTCCTGTTTAACTCAGGCTTAGGTTTTACTTCCTTCATGGTTCCTCCCTCTTCCAGCTGTGGCTTTCTCAGCAACCATGCCAGCACACTCAACCCCTGAGTTCTCTTGACCGCTGTGGCATATACGATCATGGTTTCAGCACTGAGTTATTTTTTAACAACACACAGGATAGACATTCCCAGAGGGCAGAGACCAAGGCTTGTGTTCTTCTCATATCTGCCTGGAGCACTCAGAGTAAGCACTTGGCAAGCACTCTTGCATCCCAGACAGAAAGCCTCTAGGCTCAGTCGAGGGTACTTTGTTGAAAATCACCTTTTGGACTACTTTCAGAAATCTGTTACAAAGGGAAGGAAAAAAATTACTTTTTGTGTTTCTCTTTCCATATTTCATTTTAAAAGCATGGCCTTGAGGTTTATGTCACCTGCAATCAAGTGGCAGTGAAATTGATGCCTGGAATACCTAACTTTTCAAGAGATCACCATCACATATGCATAGATATTATCCATGTCTTCCTTTGTGAGCTATCTTTCAGCAAATGTCAATGACTTCAGAATAACAGATAATCCTGGGCAATTGCTGCACTGTAAAGTGCTGCTGGAAACAACTCAATCCTAGAAATAAGCAGAAAAAATCCTTCTAATGCCTCAGGGAATAAAGGAGCCTACACCATGGCAGCTCTCCCTATTTACCCCCTCTGCTCTTAGCTCAGCTGGTGTCTTCAAATAGAAAAATGCCAACACTACCGAACCTGGGGCTCAGGTTTCTTATCAGCAAGAGTTTTCAGTCTCTAATTGGTTTTATTAGAGCTTTACTAAGCCATGTGTATATTTTGTGTGCAAATAAGTGGCCAAGGTATGAATTAGTGGCTGTTAGTACTAGTGATTTACGCTGAGGAGCCCGTGCTAGTGGAAATGCATAATGGCACAGTCACTTTAGGGTTTTTTTGTTTGTTTTTGTTTATTAATTTTATTGAGAAACAAATAGCAATGAGACAGTTTCAAAACCAATTAATAGGACAGTTTCAATAATTGATACATTGCATACTGTTGTCTTCTTAGTGGTTATTCATACTACAAGATGCAGATATGATATCCTATCCAAACACAATTAGTACAAATCTTTCTTCTCATTGAACTAAGAGAAAATAGCTGTATATCTATCGTAACTATTTGGTATAGACAGATGCAAAATGGTCCTTCATTTGTATCCCTTTTTTTTTGTTTAGTTTTGTCAGACATGAGTATTCCATTGTTATTTAAATATTGTAGGTGTGTGAATTCAGCAAAATAATCCAATATAGTCCAGTAGTCCATGATAGCAATGGGTTATCCATAGGACTGGCACTGTCAGAAATTGTTGACTTGAGCCTTTTACAGCTCAGCATATTAATATCACTTTACTTTTTGTACCTCATTTTTATGCTTTTCTGCTGGATGGTTAAGACCAAGGTAAAGCAAGATATATATAACAATGTAACTTTTATATCTGCCAAGGTCAGTCAAGTCCCCTCAGAATTTACTCTGAAACCCTGTACCAGAGTTTGTAGATTCTTTGTCAGTGTCAGTCATGTGGAGGAGTCACGGCCATTGCTTGACCAATTTGCTCTCTGTGTGGCACAGTTGCTTTGGAAAGAAGTCTGGTGGCTCTTCAGAAGAGAGCTACCCTATGATCCAGCAACTCCACCTCTAGGTACATAGCCATGAGAAATAAAAATATGTGCCCACATGTAAGCCTCAGCACAAGTGTTCGTAGCAGTATGATTCATACCATCCAAAAAGAAGTGACAACACAGTGTCCATCAGGTAGGGTAAATAAAATATAGTAGACCATAAAACATGACATTTGGCCATAGAAAAGTAGGAAGTGCTGACATACTGCAGTACAGAAGAACCCTGAAAACCTTCTGCTAAGGGAAAGGAGCCAGTCATAAAAGACTACATGGTGTTTGGTTCCATTCATGTGAAATCTATGCAGGCAGAAAGCAGACAAATGGTTTTCTCAGACTGAGCTGGATTGATGGGTTGAGAAGGTGAGGAGAGAGGTTGCCAGTGGTACAGTTTCATTTCCCAGAGATGAAAATGTCCTAAAGTCAACTACACTGATGGCTGTACACCTACCTGGATATATTTAAAGTCTCTATGCTTTATACCTCAATCTGAGTGTGGATTATATCTCAATAAAGGTATTGTACTCACAAAAAAGGTTTTAAAAGAAGATTGAAAATTCCAATCCTTCACACCCTTCCAAGCAGTGTAATCCTTAGCCTCTCCATGTGCCACTTAAATGGGTCTGCCTTCTTTCAAGAATTAAATAAAATCATTCAAGTAGAAGATTTAAATTCTAGTACCTCAATAAACCTTAGCTCCTTTTTCTATTATGTCCTCTCTTGTAGACGAAGGGTGCTCATGCAGGACATTCATGCCACGAATCTAACTGCTTTCCACACATGTAAACCGCAGCACTGCTTCCACCACAAAGGAGATTCAGAAAGAAGCAGAAAGGAAGTTTCCCCAGAACCCTTCTTTCTCTTTGTACTCAGCCAACCCCACTCCTTCCTTGTCTCTACCCTCATCAACTACGTGCAAAAGGACTTAAAAGCTTTCTTTCTCCCCTCTGTAATTTCCATTCAGTGAACTGCCATCAAAGACCCTGAAGCAACATTCCAAAGTTTCTGGAAGCTTCAAGAACCAAGAGGAGCAAAGTGTGCTTAATTAAACAGTGGGTGAAAGGCAAAAGGAAGGATGTCTCCCTGCCAGGTGCACCTCACACATCTTCACAGCAGAGGAAAATTCCATTCTGAAGGGCACTGAAGCTACTGCTATCGAAAGCAGCTGGCCCAGTGAGAAATTCCACTCTGCGCAGCAGCTCAACCAGCTTTCATTACTGTTGAGAAGCATCACCGTAGAATTCAACTCGTCTTCCCTCCTCGCTAAAGACTCTGACCATGCTAGCCCTCCACTATTACTACCACCACTGAAGTCCTATAAGATTAATGTGATAACATACAAAATCAGCCAGGACTGATGCCAGCACATTAGCAGCTGCTCAGAAACCATCTCCTGGTCCTCCAGTAGCCCTCGTTATTAGGCAGTGGTCCTTGGGCTCCCAGCATCCTCTCCTCTGTGCTAAAATATACACATTGTCCATTCCCTCAACTCATCTTTAAGCCCAAGGAGGACAGGGATTCCATTCCCATTCCCATTTCTCAGAATCATGAGCTTTTCTGTGATAAGGACAGCTCTTAAGAAAAGTCAATAAGCATTCATCTATAATGTCAATAAATATTTATGATGGTAGTACCCATTGTTCACGTTTTTCCATGTATGTGGAAGAAAGTAGAACTGTAAATGTTGTGCACTTTGAAAGCTGACTATCACTTATTTCTAATCACAGTTACAAGAATAGGTGGAGTAATTGATTTTTGAAAAATTTTTAGCAGTACATATTTGCAGAACATAATGATTAAATTTGCCATGGAGTGTCGGTACTCGCACATAACACATTTTAAGTCTTACTTTGTCCCCTAACCTTCTTGTCCCTCCCTGATGGAAGGAGTGATCTTTTAAACAATGGAGTAAGAAAATTATGCTTATGGTACCAGACAGATAGCTCAGCAGACTAAATGCCTGCTTAGGCAAGCCCAGGGACCGGGGTTAGATCCCCAGCACCACATGTGGTACCAGCCCTGCCCCCAGCTACACTGAGCTGGCCACCGAGACCTAGTATAGTGGCCTATGCCTGGAATCCCAGCACTGGGGAAGCTGGAAACAGGAGGATCACTACAAATCTGAGCTGCATAGTGAGACCCTGTACCAAATGCATTAAAAGAAAAAGAAAGCCATACTTAGTAAAGGAGAAAATGTATGCAAAAGGAAAGTTCATAGCTAATTTAGTTGTTCTCATCCTCCCTCAACCTCCATGCAAATGCAGGTATGAATTGCAGGCTGAAAGATAAGCTCCTGAGTCTGTAAGACATGAATTTCACTCCAGGCAACTTCTTTCTTGTTAGACATGTTACAGAGTAAATCTGAGCCTCAGTTTCTTTGCCTGGCATTTGTGGGGTAGAATCTACATCTTATTATTACTGTGAAATAAAAGGTACAGTGGTCAGTAAGTGGAAATTATAACTACTGCTATGCCTTAATAAGGAATTCCTAGGAGATCTTAGAGAACCCTGTAACCAAAAAACCTCCCTCTCACTATCTGCATTATGCTGGGCAAGTCATTGCTTGCTTAACTATAAAATAAGAGTAATGATTTCTGCAATTTTTGCCTGTGGCAAAGGTCAGTAGATGCCCATCATATATCTCCTTTCCTCTTCCTGCTCAGTGCACTGTGAGGCCACATTGCCACCTATCCTTGGGGCCAAGGGTACCCAAGAAGCTCAGTTCTAGTCAACACACTGAGAACAAAATGATCATGGCTCATTTAAAAGCCAGAATCATGGGAACCTTCCACACTCACTTCTCCATGCTTCCTCCACTCCCTCCCTCTGGACCACGGCATTGAAAACAAACTTGGACTAGAATGGGCTGTGGACGATAAAGGTCCCATGAGTGTGAGTCCCTAAATCTCTGAGTGGAATATGATGTCTACTGTCCTTTCATCTCATCTTTGATAGTATCACCTTAGAATCCAACTGACCCTTGTTGAAAAGGAAAAGAATACTGTGTTGGGCTAAATTCTGAAATTTGGGGTCCAGTTGTCATAGTAGTTTATGCCTAAGCCTCAGTAAGACTTATTGATACTGACTCTGTATAAAGCTTTATAGATAGATAGATAGATAGATAGATAGATAGATAGATAGATAGATAGAGATATAAATATATAGATACATAGATATATAGATATATATATATCAGGTTATAAAACCTCAGTAATAGTTTATTCCCTTTCATTCATGGGTCTGCTAGCCACCTGAAATACATCAATTTTCCCTTCTTCAGAACAAAGGTTTTGAGGAATATTTAAATGTACAAATTATGGCCTAGCTCCCTTTAGCTTATTATTAAGCAACATTTTTGAGAGAGATTTGTTCCTTTACAAATTTAAATTGTTCTGTGTTCTGCATTATGAAGGTGGCCTCTGAGCCCGAGTAAAAGCTAAAGGAGGGAGAAGTTCAGTTGGGCATGGTGGTGGGGGGTCTATGATCCAAGCAGTCTGGGAGACTGAGACAGGAAAGTCACATATTTGATTCCTGTCTGGGCCACTTAGCAAGGCCTTGTCTCAAAAAGTAAAAATACAAAAGATCTTTGGGTGTCACTCAGCATAAACACCCTGGGTTCAATCCTCAGTACATCCCTCCCATCCCCCCAAAAATGTAGAAATCCTGGAGCGAAGGCTCCACCTCACATAGGAAGAAAAAGTCCCTTCCAAGTTCTTTGGCACAATTCAAACACTGATATTCTTAGGTCCAGTGTTGATTTCAAGGGGTAGCAGAGCTACAGAAAAGGTATTTTATCTTTGAAGGTTCTTTTGAGGAGACGTCTACTTCTCTGGTTACTTGCAACAGCCTGAATTAACCAGCACACGCTTGCCAAATTTTCCACTCATGTTTTAACACCTCTGAGCAATTGCCCGACAGGCCTGCCCCTTAATTGGACTGCTCCCAGTGACACTCACTTTTGAGACAATGCCAACTAGCAAAGCTGCAAATCAGACACACCCATCGTTCAACCCATCCCTCTTCTTCCCCAGCCTGGGAATGTTCAAGACTAAGCTCTGACTATCTATCAGTGGCTGACTTCAACCCAATCAAGTGTGGGATCCCTCCCCACATTTCTAATGACTCACTTGGGAGAGGAGGAACAATAAGGCAGGAGAAATGCAATCTACATGACTGGGGGAGAAATATTTCCAGCAGATGTGTCTGTTAAATTAATATACACTCTCATAAGAACACTGGAACAATTCAACACTGAGCTGAGGAAGTGACAGGAAAGGGTTTTTGATGAGACAATCCGCCACCAGTGGCTTTCCCTAGCTTTTATTCCTCTTCTATTCTTCAGTCTTCCCGCTGGACACTTACTTTTTCCTCAAGGATAATGTGTGTGTTCGTGTGCGCATACACATGTTTGTGCATGAGTGTGCGCGTGCACAGTGTGTGTGTGTCTGCATTTGAACTGTACTTGACCAGCTACAGGATCTACCGGGTATTTCAGTATTCTGTCACCCCACATTGAACAAACCATGAATTTATATGACAGTGTTTCCATTTCAAGGCTAAATCATATTGAGAGAATAAAAAACTATGTGTATTTCTTCAGGTGTTTATATCTGAGCAGAAATACTGACATTGTACAAAATCATTGTAGTGAAAAGCATTTTTGTGACAGAGCATACAGATCTCAGCAGTGGAGAAAAACAACTTTAATTTAGAAAACTCACACCTCCTAGACCTTTCAGTAATTTATAATACTTTGTGTCTTTCTGTGTTGTTCTTCAGTGTTGCAAACCTGAATAGGTATTTCTCCCTGAGACTGAAAATATACATATAATTAATAAATTTAGGGGGGGTTCACCCTTTCTCTTCCTCAGAAAAAAAATAAATTACCTGACCTTCAACACATGTCTGTGTCTAACTTCATTAAGCACTGCCTTTGTGTTTTCTTTTGGTAGAAGATTGGTAGTTTAGTCCAAGATGTCATTCAAAGTCTACAGGTTAAAAGGTCTCCATTTGTTTATCTTGATGCCCATATTAACCAGTTAAATTGGCTAACTAGCCATCAGTGACTGAGAAAAACGGATACCTGAGAAGGAAAAACTTCAGTGCTCAAAAAATTATAGAAGTTCTTTAGTGCAGTTTATTAGACACTAATTGTTAAATAAGCATAAGAAGTTGTATATTTTCCTAGCTTTGAAAACAATAAATCATTTGAAGCTACTCACATCATTTACATAGTTGGTGGAAATTGCCCTGTAGACTTCTCAAAAATAAAGGTTGCAAGAAACTTATAATTTTTTAATCCCTGACACCCTAGAGCCATGAAACTGATCCACCACCCAACCATCCTCCAAGCATGTGCATGAATACACACTACACACACACACACACACACACACACACACACACACACACAATGTGTTAGGAAAGCCAAAATGGAACACTGGTCTTAGTGAAGGTAAGTCATAGTGACTGAACGGGGGAGCCTAGAGCTTTCCACACTTCCACGAAGCCAGAACCCGCCCTTTAAAAGCAAATTCAACAGCTGCCCGCCCAGCATGGGTCACCTTCCGGGCTTCCTCACATCTGTCAATGACTCTGCCAGGCTCTGAAGCAAGAAATCAGTCATCACTGGCCTCTCTCTGGCCTTCAACCTCTATGTGCAGTCGTGGCTGAGCCCTGTCATCCCTTCTCAGAACCTCGAAATTCAGCCCTACTCTTCTACAAGGGAAAGTATTTTAGTCTAAACAAATGCAAAGCTGTGCTTAGGATACATTTTCGGCACCATCAGCCTAGGCCACGCCTTGACTGCTTCCTAACACAGTTCTTTCTCACCCATGAGGAAACAGGGCACTGGGACAGAATTGCTCTGCAGGTGCACAAGGGGAGCACAGCCCCTCAAGACCTTGACATCAAGCTTCTCCAGTCCTCCAATATCAGCACAGAATAAATTTCTAATGTGAAAACCACCTCGTTTATTATAGCAGCCCCAGGAAACCAACTCAAGGGCAGAGAGAATTATCTAGATGATTAACAGCTTGCCTAAAATAGGTAAACAAGCTGCCACGAGCTTGAAGAGCTAAATCACTTCTGCATTTATCTTGGTTCTCTCCTTTACTTTGGATATGCACAGGGATATCTAATAGCACTGACTTATTAATGGTAATAATGATGTTATTTGTACAGTTTTATCTGTCATCTACTTGGTGCTAAACCCTGCGCATGTGGATACGTTATCTCAATCCATTTCCCACACACAAGTGTCTTTATCAACTACATCCTTTGAAGACTTAGATTTTAGGAAAAAGTAGCCTGAAAATAAATCAATTGGTCATCTAGATACTTACATAGGTCTCCCCTCTCGATGTAGATAATCTATAGAAATTCTGCTCCTCTGTCCATTTGTCATCCATAACAGGAACATGTGGGCAATCCAGTAGAACTTAAGAACTTACTTCTCTACTGAAATGCATGCTCTTGACTTTGGTCCCCTTGAGGAAATACATAGACACTTCCCCTGGGCACAACCGAGACCCAGAATTAGATGCTCTTAGGGGTATCCAGTCTTAATACATCCCAAGGGTTCACCAGCCTACATCACCATTTTTGTTGAGATCTATTGAAAACCACCAGAGGAGACATCTAAGAAAGAACCCACAGCATCTTGGCGTATGCCCTGGCCATTTCTGCAAATGACACTGTTGTGACAGGAAATGACAAACAGATGGCCCTCGACCTTTAGTGCCCCAGAGGTGAGCGATCACAAGGTCAGCACGTGGCCTCTTCGTTTGGAAACAGCTGAAGCCCAGGCTTTTCCATTGGTAGTGTTGTACATCACAGCTGCAATGGATTAGGAGCAGCCTTTTTAAATGAAGCCTTTCTTTGGCTGTTGCTGTTGTTTCTCTCATGGCTGGAGTCCTACAGGAAGGAAAAATATGAATTTATTTAAAGTGTCAGGTAGGCAACCAAGTATCTTTTACGATTAATACCAGTAAGAGATGGCTTGCTGCTATGCATCCTCTATGCCCAGGTCAGTTCCTGCAGCAGACAAAGGTAAACCCAGAAATGCCAGAGCACACTTCAAATGAGTTCAGCAAGGGGACCATCCTCTGGAAGCTGGAAATGTCATTAGGAAAAATGTCCTGACCCTTTTGATAGTCACTTCATCAGTTAATAGCATTGTGAACAAGAGCAACATTATTAAACAAAGCAGTTGATTTCCCCAAAGGAAAATGTTCAAGATGGACCACTTATTTGGTGTTTCTGCTCACTCTCTTGGTGCCTCCAAAAGTTGCATGTGTTTGGGGTAATGCCCTCCTGAGATGTTTCAATTGCACTGTCTTCCAGCTTGGAGACTTTGGGGTTTTTTTTGTTTGTTTGTTTGTTTTGTTATAGCTGCTGAATACATTCTTAAAATGTTTGTTACATTATGGTTATATGGAACTCAAAATTGACACACACACACACACACACCCTGTCTGAAGAAAGGGGAGACAGGAGTCACTGCAACCTTCCCTATTGCAGAACTACTGCCCCCAGCCCATCACCACCACACCCTGCTCCGGGACTCTCTAAATCTTACCTTTAGAATCACTGTCTTGCTGCCAAGCTGTGAAAAGAGCAGAACTGTATAGATTAGGAGACTACATATTTTTTGGAAACAGGATCTTGGTATGTAGTTAAGTCCAGGCTTGAACTTGCAATGACACTCCTGTCTCGGCCTCTTGAATGCTGAAATTACAGGCATATGCTATCACACTGGGTGAAGAGACTCCACAGGCTGACGTACTGTTCTGCTTCCAGGTAACCCTCTCTGAACTTTTCACCTTGAAGTACATTTTGTTGGAAGTATGTCTCGCATGTCTATTTGTCTAGTAGGCTCTAAGGAGCAACAGTGCGACTGCCACTCCTTGATGGTTTTTATTCTAATTAGAAAATCACATATGCAAGTAATATATAAGTATAATTTATAATCAATGGAAGTAATCACAAAGCAGGTGACTGTGTGTGTGTGTGTGTGTGTGTGTGTGTGTATATATATATATATATATATATATATATATATATAATTTATATATATATATATAATTTCACATGCCTTTGGCACTTTCTCTGACTTCCTAACATCTACCTTCAGTTTGTGGAAAATAATGCCATGTTTATAAAGCAAAAATTAGAAACTTTGATTCTAATTTGCCTTTTGGAGCCAGGAAAATACAATGGCTTTAGGCCAAAATTGCATTCTATGCTTCTAATTGCATGGGATGCTCATCTTTCTTACAAATACTCAAAAGCTGCATCAGTCAAAATGATGTCTATAAAACTGAGAAAACAGTTTGGATTAAAATTCCAAAACATCAGTAAATAAATTTGTGTCTTAGCCCATCGCAGCTGTTATAATAAAATACCTTACGCTGGATAAACAATGGAAATTTATTTCTCACAGCTTAGGGGCTCAGAGCCCAAGACTAAAGTAGTGGCAGATTCAGTGTCTGATCTCCCTAAGCAGCATCTTCATGCTTTGCCCTCCTATAAAGAAAGCGGTGGACAAGTTCTCCTGGGCTCCTTTGCAAAGATTAACCCCAAACTGTGAGATGCTGCATAGCCTGATCACCTCCAGGGCGCCCCTCTGTATTATCATGCTGGGGGAGAGGCTTCCATTTTGGAGGGACCCTAAGACTCATGACATAGCAAAGTACAGAATGCCCACTAGGACATCTAAACTTGATACCACTCTGCTGGGAAGTTCTTAACACAACTTTGTGTCCTTGTGTAAGTTTTCCCCACATCACACAAGGGTCCATTCCTGGGATCAATAGATGAAATGATGTGTGATTTTTGAGCTTCCTGGGAGAGGCCCACAGCATGACTGAATGAAGGAGGCCCCAGCCAATCCAGCTGCTTCTGGATTCATGACCCACACACAGTTTCTAAAGGCCATGAATCCCTGTAATCCCAGCACTCATAAGGCTGAGGCAGGAGGATTGCTATGAATTTGAGATCAGCCTGGGCTACAAAGTGAGCTTAAGGCCAGCCTGAGCTGCATAGGAAGACCCTGTCTCAAAAAGACAAAAGAAAAATAAATAAATACCATGAATCCATGAATGTTGATATACACTCAAAATTCGTATGCCAAAACATGTTCATTAGTAAGAAAACTACATGAAAAAAATATTATGGGCAAAAAGAGTGTGCACATAGGCACAGAAGCATTAAATGTGGTGATATGCTAGGAAAACTGTCAAAAACTTGATATGGTTGGAGAGAAGACTATATCCAGGAGACTTCCAGACAATAAAGGTAAAGAGGCTACAGGGACAAAAATGACAACAGCACTTATGGATTAAAGCATTAGACTTTAACTTGGCAATTAAAAATCTGCACCTAACCACTGAAGTTTTGCATTCATCCATTCAACAAACATGCACTCACTTTGGGCAGAGTATTAGCTGGAAGGGTGCTAGGGACACACTGAAAGATGCGAAAGTGCAGAAGAAAAAAATATGCTAATGAGTTTTAGATAGAGCCCTTTAGCAATTTTGCAGGCTATGTACAGGCATGGAAGAGGCAGTGGGAATGAAGGATTTTACAAATGCATTTGTGAAGCCAACTTCACATTCCATCCTCTTTCCTGGCTTAACCAGCCTCTATATATTCCAGAGACACTTAAGAATTCAGTGTCTTAGATATCACTGTGGGCCCCAACCAAGGATTTTCCAGCTCTCTCCCTACTCT
Source organism: Ctenomys sociabilis (assembly GCA_004027165.1). Classification (NCBI taxonomy): domain Eukaryota; kingdom Metazoa; phylum Chordata; class Mammalia; order Rodentia; family Ctenomyidae; genus Ctenomys; species Ctenomys sociabilis. Next base: position 94,199 of record PVKA01002689.1, on the reverse strand, counting down.
TTTAAATCTCAATCCCCCCTCTCTCTTTCATCTCCCTCTCCCTCTCTCCCTCCCATGCCACGTGGGCAAAAGGGACTCATCAACTGTCAATGGTCAGAATGGGAAAAGACTCAGGAAAGTAGGATCCACACATGTACACACATGGAAAGTGAAGCCTAGAGCTGGGAAGAAGCCCCCCCAACTCCAAGCCCTCAAGGCTGGTTGCATCAGAGCCAGCTGAATCTCAAGTCTCCCAGGTTCCATCCCAGTGCTTTTTCTACCACATGTCACTAATGCCATCATCCTTGGACAGCTACGCTTCAGCAGCCTGCAAGAGCAGCATGCCTCAAAAATGCCCAGAGCATGGCGGAGATTTTAGCTTTGCTGAAACAACAATGGCTTCATTCGGCAGCCATCCAAGGTCCCTGCTAAGGCTGTTTTCCTCAACTCAATTAGACAGAGCACTGGGGGAATATCAGGCTGAGAAATTCTCTGGGTTCTCATTTGTTAATTGAAGCCACTGTCAGATTTTCCACAGTATGACAAATGATCAAAGATTTCTCCTCTCTTTTCTTTATCACTCCCTTATTCCAAGGCAACATTAGGCTAAATTACAAGGAAGAAATAGTACAATCTATTTTAAAATGGAAATAAAACAGTCAAAAGGGAATGGATAGACCTAATCACTTAGATGTTTTTAAAGTTTGATGCCAAAGAGCACCCATTTTTCAAGAGGAAGAGGAATTTACTTTGGACAATTCCGTGCATAAATTCCATGTTGGCCCCCTACCAGCCTTGTTGCAGTCCCTTATTGTTTAAAGACATGCAGGGTCTCCAGTCCTGTGGGCACTGGATATATCAGTGACTGGCAAATTAACAGCCTCTGTCCATATTGACATTCATACTCTTGACTTAATGGTTAATTTATTTAATGAACAGCTTCTGACACTATAAAAAGGATAGGATGTCAGTGGTATATCAGACTGAGCAATATGATAGATGAGGGAGAGGATTCTTCATCCCCAAGGCCAATTGTTTGCATTTCATTTATTTCATTTACTCCATAAATATTTGCTTTTAAATACCTGTTTATGACCATTAATCTTATTGAGACTGTGGGGAAGGGTTATTATATTTCCAGTTGATCGAGACATAGATGTCTTATGTTAAATGAAATTATGAACTTTCTATTATCTTTCTCTGCAGATTAATATGGTTTAAGAGATGTTTACATGTGACATTCACAAGGCATGGGCTATGGCTGTTAAGCCTGATATGTGAGCTTCATTGGATTAAGAAGCACCCAGAAGATTGGTAAAGCATGCTTGTGGATGTGTCTAGATGGCTGTGGAGGAGTGACCTTGGGTACTATATAGGGTCCCTTGTCCCTTTTTGGCACTAGTCTCTTGCTCTGCTCCCTAGCCACCATGAACTATGCAGGTTTGTCCTACTACAGGCTTCTGCCATGAGGTTTCTGCCTTAGAGCTGCCAACCATGTACTGGACCTACTGAAACCATGAACTAAGTGAAATCTTTCCTCTTTTAAGTGGGTGTTGGGTATTGATTCTCCATAAGAGGCAAGCTGACTGATAAACTGCTATAGCTTGAATATGGTTTAACTGTGTCTCCTAAAGATTCATGTGCTCCAAATGTAGTCCCTGTTGTGGCAATGTTAAAAGGTAGTAGAAGTTTTAAAAATGTGCCTGGTGGGGGTCAGCAGACTGAGCACCTGCTTAGGCAAGCCCAGGGATTGGGGTTCCATCCTGGCACCACAGGCCACAACAGCCCTGCCCCAGGCAGTGCTGAGTCAGCCACCTAGACCAGGGTGTGGTGGTGCACACCTGTAATCCCAGCACTGGAGAGGCTGGATTCAGGAGGATCACTATGAGTCCAAGCTTCATAGTAAGACCCTATACCACATGCATGGGAGAAGAAAAGAAAGAAATGTACTTGGTGGAATATAACTAAACCACTTGGGAAGCTGAACTTAGGAGGGGTTAGTACAGTTCTCTCTGGACCCTGGCTAGTTCCTGTGAGAGCTGTTATATTATAGTAAGAACAACCCTGACTCTTGAACTGCTCTAGTTTCTCATCTCCCATGTGATATCTCACTTTGCACACATACCCACCATGCTTGATAATAGCTGCCATATTGTGATATAGCCAGATGACCCTCCTCAGAGCCAGGCAGATGCTATTACCATGTGCTTGGATCTCCAGACCTGTGAGCTAACTAAATCCCTTTTCTTTATACATTGTAGTGTCAGGTATTTTGTCATTGCAATTAAAAATGAAAATATTAGCTGGACATAGTAGTGCACACCTATAACCCTGGCACTTTGGGAGGCAGCAGCTGAAGAAAGACAAGTTTGAGTCCTTTTAGTGAGCTCCTTGCCTCAAAATAAAAAAGGACTAAAACATGCTAGGAATATAGCTCCATGAGAAGGTCCGGAGTTAAATCCCTATTGCTGAAAAGAAAAGAGGAACTGGTACCTATTACATGAGCTCTTGGCCCTAGGATAAGAGAGAGGCCTCTAGCCTCTAGGTATAGGCCTCTGCTCAAAAACAGCCCAATCCCAGGGACTTGCTTTGTAACCAAATAGCATGTTGACTGTCCTAAAATTCTCAGACACAATTTTAGACAACTGAATAAAGTCTATTTATTGAGTTGCAGATAGAAATATCAGCCGAAGCACAAACCTCCAAATCTTCTGACGGCTGATAGACATTACCCCCCAGTAACAGAAGAAAGACAGAAAAGAAAAGAAAAATGGACTTTAACCAGCAAGAATAGATCCAAGAAGTGACCATTCAGCCAAGAGCCCACAATTATCTCCAGGTGAGATTTTTCAACCACTGAAATCATGAAAGAAAAATCTCTTTCCTGTCCTTCTTTGTGCTGACGGAGCATCCTCTCAGCTACTCATTTCCTGCCTTTCATCATAACTGTGTAACTCTATCTACCTCACCTACTCCCCCACTGCAAATCCATGAGGAAGCTAAATCTCTAGCACCTAAACCACTGTCCAGTTGTACAGATTTCACATTAGTAGAACTAAGAAGAGGTCCCAAAATAAGGGACATCTTTCTGGTAGGAAACACCCCCCACCACTACTTAAAACTATCAGAGCATAGAAGCATGACTAAAAGGGAGAGATCCTGGAGTCCAGCTGTCTGTGTCAAAGTTTTGGCTGGCTCCAACCCGGCACATGACTTTGAGACAAGCTGTTAATCCACTCTGTGCCCCAGTTTTCTCCCACATAAAATGAGGAGAGAAATAATATTTCCCAGCATTGCTAGGCAGGAGGTCTAATGAGCTAATATTTGGAAAAGATTTTAGGGCAAAATAGAGTAGGAAAACTGGTCTTACCCAGAGACAAGAATGTAACTGAAAAATTGCTTCCTTGAGAAGTTGATTTGCTGTTTTAGAAAGTTACCCACTTAAGCCCAGGGAAATAGTTCAATGGCTTAAGCACCTGCCTGGCAAGTTCAAGGTCCTGAGTTCAATCCCTGGTATCAAGACAAAGAAAAATGAGATTTACATAACAGATTTACCCATTTAAGCTTGCCACACCTTTATAACTAAGTCTGTATTAATGCTTTCAAAATTGCCCACTCCAATCTTTTAATTATTATCACCATTAAAGAGAAACTTACAAAAATGATGCATCCATTGTACAAACTGGTGATTCAGGCTTTTAAAAATGAGAATTAGGGCTAAGGAGATAGCACAATGGGATAAGTGCGTGACCAAAAAGCACAAGGTCCTGAGTTCAATCCCTGGTACCACCAAAAAAAAATCATAACTGTCCTACTGTTTTGAAACTGTCTCATTGCTATTTCTTTCTCAATAACGTTAATAAAACAAGTTTAAAAATAAAAATGAGACTTAAAGAAAACTGGAGCCTCAACAATATTTTAAGTCTCTTATTAGTGCACTTTAAATTGGTATTGTATAAAAGACGTTATGAGCCTCAAGAAAGTGGAAGCCACATGCTTTTTATCTTTAGCCCCTCAATGCTAAGTGCTTAATAAATATTTCATGAATAAATAACTCATTCTATTTTGGGTCACATTTTTTACATATTTGCTTGATGCAAATGAAGGTATGAATCACACTGAGATATGTATGCATGTGTACACATATATGTTCATAATTTTATTGTTTGATAGAAGAAATAAGGAACAAAAGGGACCATAATGGAGATAGTGGACAGAGCTGGACAAGACTTACCAAGTCCCAGTTCTTCCCGTAAAGCTAAGCAGGCTTCCAAGATGTGCTTTCCCACAGAGAGGACAAAGAGCTACATATTTTATTTCCTAATTTCTGCAGTCGCTTCACAGCTCAACGTTATAACATTTTCACGTAATGTTTACAATGCCTATTTCTCATCCCCAAAAAATTCTGATAATACTAAATAAAATGTATCAAGGGGCAAAATCCCCTAAGCCCTCCAATACAGTGACATGGCCACGGGAAAGAAGTCAAACAACATAATTACGCCAGGTTTAATCCTCCCCTTTATGAACCAAGGCACCCGGGCTATTCCCTGGAGACATAGAAAATTCCTTTCCAGTTGTGCCCTGAAACTCTTGCTGGCAAAGAGGAAATCACAAGAGATAATTTATCTTTCTACAAGTCGCAAATAAAGTTGTTGCAAGTAAGTCACAAATACATTGTTCACTTCGTATTCATTTTCTTCTTTGGCTACCTCTGGTAACCCAGATGCTCCACGAGACTTATTTTGCAGAACCAGGGATTAGAATTTAGGCCCTTGCACTTGCCAGACAAGCACTTATTCTACTGAGCCATCTCCCCAGCCCCTACCACGAGACTTTTAATTAAACAAAACACTACTGCAGGCAGTTAGGACAAGTAGGTTTTCAAAATGTGTTCTCTTATGGGAGGGGAAAATTTAGGGAAAAAAATTCTAAATGACAGAATATTATATGGAGTTTCACCAGTAATGAACACAAAATTTCAATAGGCTTAAGAAGTTATCATTTATAATTTGTTCCTACATCCTAAACTTTAAGAATATAAGGAGAACTTTAGCAAGAAGTTTAATTTTAAGTCATCTTATGTATTCAGAAAGCCTATCCATTTGTCTCTTTTGTCATTTATTTGAAGGAAACAAACCTCTGTCTTTTTAAGATAGTCTAGCCTATGTGGTTCAAGATGGTCCTGAACTCACTGTAGAGCTCACCTTGAACTGCAACTCTTCCACCTCAACTTCTAGAGTGCTGGGATCACAGGTGTAAGCCACTATGCCTGGGCAAGCAATTTTAAAAACAATAATAGATGCTAAAAAAAGTAGCTCTCTGATGGCTGTGACTCATCCACATGGCTGACACTGACAAAGGATCTACAAACTGCCATACAGGGTTTCAGGGTAAATCCTGAGGGGCTTTGACTAACCTTGGCAAATAGAAAAGTTACAAGGCTTATTTTATAGATCTTGTTTTATCTTGGTCTTAACCATCCAGCAGAAAAGTATAAAAATGAGGTATAAAAACTAAAGCCATATTAATACGTTGAACTGTAAAAGGCTCAAGTCAACAACTTCTAACATTACTAGTCCTGCAGATAGCCTACTACTATTATGGTCTACTAGACTATATTGGATTATTTTGATGAATTCACACACCTACAATATTTAAATGGCAATGGAATACCCACCTCTGACAAAACTAAACAAAAAAGGGGGATACAAATGAAGGACCATTTTGCATCTGTATAAACAAAATAGGATAGATATACAGCTACTTTCTCTTAGTTCTCTTAGTTAGAAAGATTTGTACTAATAGTGTTTGGATAGGATATCATGTCTGCATCTTATACTATGAATAACCACTATGAAGACAACAATATGCAATGTATTAATTATTGTAACTGTCCTACCAATCAGTTTCGAAACTGTCTCATTGCTACTTGTTTCTCAATAAAGTTAGAAAAAAAGGAAAGTAGCTCTATGAGAAATAGAACATGAAAAGTAAGGTCCTTTGGCAAATTTAGTATCAAGACCATGCTTTAGCCTCATTATGCTAAAAAACACATGAAAACCATAAATGCAACTTCTGTTCATGTTTTCTGTGAAGTTAACTTCCTTCAGTTTGCATGCATTTTATTTAAATAAATAGATCATATTTTTGGCCACGGTTTAGGGGTGCATGCTAATGTTATCAGTGAAACCGCACACCAAGGATCTCAAGACATAAATAACTCTACTGCCACCTGATGCCAACACACTGAAATTGCAGGGTCAGATCTCAAAACCAAAAATTCCTCTCAATAGGTACTTCAAATTTGCATAACAAGATAGCTTCGGGATTTCACAAAGAATACACTTTGACTGACACTAATGCAAATGAAAAGAATCTAATGACTGTTTTAAAAAACTAAATAAAAGCAGCCAAGGGGCAAATCTTTCTAGCTCCAATAAAATTACCAGTATAAAGTTTCACACAAATGCGCATCATTGTTGTATTGCTACAATGAAAATTTGTGTGTGTGTGTGTGTTCTGCTATGGTTGACATATTTGAACAAATCCTTAATGATTTAGACAATTGCATCGGCCAGGTTCCTGATACAGCTGCTGTAAGAAAGAGTTCTAAAATCATAGTGATTTGTACAAGGTAGAATTTTCTTTTTCTCTTATTAGAAAAAGAAATGGTATGGATATTGGCTAAAATTGAACACTCTTCCTTTTCCTTGGTGGCCTAAGGATGTGGTAGTTTTGTTTTTCTTTCGTTAAAATTCTTTACATTTCAAGAGGAATGTGTGGCATGAGAGTGATCAAGTGGGGCAGCTAAGGCTTGGTCTGTGTTTCTACAGTTGTCTCCTGTCACCAATGCTCCAGCCCAAGGAAGCTGCCTCTTTTCTTTATCCCCTACTACAGAAACCCAGACTGGTACAGAGCAAAGGGAGAGACTTCTTCTGCAGGCCAGAAGTTGTGCACGTTACCCCCTCCCCCCTCTCCATCCCGCCAGGGTCACATCTAAAGATAATGTGGGAAATGCGGTCTTTAAGCAATGACCTTGTATCCAAATAAAAATTTTACTCATGTGAAATTCTATTACAAAGATTAAAGGAAAAACTGATGACCCCAGTGGTATTTTGATTCTCTTCTTTAATATATCCTGGTGTTTTTAAACAGATATTACTTTGAAAAAGATCATGAAACTCCTCCAGGGCAAAGAGAGCTAAAGAGTAATGACAACCAGAGATAAAGAAGAAACTGATATTTTACTTTCCTATAAAGGGCAATCTTAGGGCATAAGGAAAAATCTGAGTAAGGCAAATAGACTAAATTATTATGTTGTGTTAATGCTAATTTTCTAATTCGGGTCTGTATACTATCATTGTGCACTAAGTTTTAGAAAACACTTATAATGACAGGCCTTTGTCATTAGTCTGTAACTTTTTCTTGAATACTCAAAGAAAAAAAGAACAAAAGTGGTGAAATGATAACATTTGAAGAACTTACATGAAAGGTATTAGAAAAAGGATGCTATTCTTGCAACTTTGCTGTAAGTCTAGAATTATGTCAAAATAAAAAGTTAAAAACAGCACTACTTTTGTTCTGACTCAAATTAACTTATTAGCTTTCTTAAAATGTTCATTTAAAATTTAGTCATTATGTAACACCTTAGTTGAACCCAAACCTCAGGATATTTAGTAGTCTTATCTTCTGTACTGGGTTTAGCTTTAGACCTTTCCCCTTCTCCTCTCCCATCTTACAATGAATGAAGTTAAATAGAGCAATCATTTGCAGTGGTGCAAGTGGTGAGAAGAATCCACATACTAGCACAGTTAAGGGGTCTCACCCTGGAGCCAGGGGTCTGGGGAGGCAGCAGAGAGCCCTCCCGGACCAGGATTAGGGGCAGACATTCTTCCAGCCTCTCCCTCTATCCTGGTGGTAGAAAGGCAGAGTCCTGGTTGTGTCTGCCCAGGCTCACATCACCCTGACACTAACAATCTGTAAGCCTAGGATTACCAGGTTCTCCCAGTTCTTAAACTGATTTCATCATCAATCAGTGTTTCTCCTGCTTGGACCAACTAAAATTGTTCCAGTGCCCCAGTGCCCCTGAGCGACACCCCTGAGCTGCAGAAGGCAGTCTTTCCACACAGACACACTCTACGGAGGGAAATCCCTGAAACATTCTGCCCCACCACACTCACCTGCTTGCTTCTGGCACCACTGCGAGCAACCTGCTAAGTCTGCCCCTAGACCAACAGGGATGCCTACCTTTAGCACAGGAAAGACAATTTCACTGAGACAGACACACAACTAACTCTAGGGATTCTAGTCAGCAGTGACTCCTGGGCTTCGTGAGGGTCACTTACACTACCGTTTCTTAGATGCTTAGATTGTCACATTTCCTCCCTCACTCACCCTAGTAGTTCAGCAGTTCTTTACAGCACTTCCAATAGGGGATGCTTCCAAGGTCACACTCAAGGGGCTTGAGTGGGGTAACCTCTTGCCCACCTGTGAATTATGTCCACTGACTTACAACAGGGAGCAACCCACACCCCAGCTGCCCACAAGGCTTGAGCTGCCAGGAGCACCTCCCCTGCTGATGTCAAATGGGGATGGAAACTTTTAATATATTTTACCAGATGAACTTCTATCTTTGGTCTTTAAATTAAAAAAAAAAGTTTTCCCGAACAGAATCTCTCAAATGTTGTCACTTTTGCTGCCCAGATCCTTTCAGTGCTGGTTTATTGGCTTAATCACTTACTTGCTTGGTTTTCTGTGGGTATAAGAGTGAGTACAAGAGGATCTCTCCCCACCTCCCAGAGCCTCCTAAGAGTGACAGGCAAGGATGTAGGCTTGAACAGTACCGGCATCATTGCAGACTGTCATCTGTAAGTTGTCAAATCATCTTGAAATAACAAAAGAAATCTTGTATGTGCCAGCCCTGAATGTAAGTGGTTTCTTCTTTTTTTAATTCCTATTGTTTTCTGTTTTCCAGCTGGAACCATGAAGGGTGCAGAAGAGAAGAAAAAGAAAGTTCCTGCTGTGCCAGAAACCCTTAAGAAAAGGAGAAGACATTTTGCAGAATTGAAGATAAAGTGCCTGAGAAAGAAGTTTGCCCAGAAGACACTTCACAAGGTGAGGAGGAAGCTCATCTATGAAAAAACCAGGCAATGTCATAAAGAGTAAAAACAGATGTATAGAACTGAGATCTGAATGGCTAGGAAGGTGAGAAAAGCTGGCAACTTCTATGTCCCTACAAAGCCCAAACTAGCATTTGTCATCCAGATCAGGGGTATCCATGGTGTGAGCCCAAAGCTCCACAAGGTGTTGCAGCTTCTTTGCCTTCACCAAATCTTCAATGGTACCTTCATTAAGCTCAACAGGGCTTCAATTAACATGCTGAGAATTGTGGAGCCATACACTGCATGGGGGCACCCAAACCTGAAGTCAGTGAACGAACTAATATACAAGTGTGGCTATGGCAAAATCAGTAAGAGGCGAATTGCCTTGACGGATAACTCATTGATTGCTCCATCTCTTGGTAAATACGGCATCATCTGCAAGGAGGATCTGATTCATGAGATCTATACCACTGGAAAATGCTTCAAAGAGGCAAATAACTTCCTGTAGCCATTCAAGTTATCATCTCCACGAAGTGGAAGGAAGAAAAACACCACTCATTTTGTGGAAGGTGGAGATGCTGGAAATCGGGAAGACCAGATCAACAGGCTTATTACAAGGGTGAACTCTAACATGGTGTTTTTATGATTTGGTCAGTTAATAAAGTATCTGCTTCCAAATTGAAAAAAAAAATAATTCCTATTGTTTTAATAACTCAATGCATGATTCCTACAATGCCCTGTAATAGCCACACAGAAGCAGTGGCTGAAGCTTGCTGGCCCCTTTCTTAGGCTGGGCCCTTGGAAGCCAACTCTGACAGGCCAGCTATTGCTTCAACAGAACAAACTTTCTCAAGCTGCGCTAATTAGACACTGCACACATTTGAGGCTGGGGCTCTTTCCTCACAATTAAGCTTGCTTGTGGCCCTTTTTCCCCACATGATCGCTGACCTGATGAGGGGGAAGAACTGCTTTGGCAGAAAGCATGTGTTCCATTTCCTGCCTGTGGCAGCTCTAAGCTCTGCAGGAGTCACTTGAAGCCTCCACTGGGCAAATCTTTTCCCCTACCAGTGATAAATTTGTTGAAAAGGAGACAGAAAGTTACAGGGGTACACACAGTATTTCAGCTTCTGAAATCAATGAAGATAGAGAATTACTTTTGGTCCTAGTCTCCAGTTCCTTCCTCAGAAAAAGCTGAGCTGATCCCAATGCCCATCAGGAGTGATTCTCCCTCTACCTTTGCAAGAACATTGTACCTTGCATCTGCCAAACCCAGAGGTGAAGCAAGGCCTGGAAACATCATACACATGCTCTCTGGCAAAACTTCACCAAGGTTGACATGCTGTGATTCATGGAGAAACACTTGGTGACACCGTGGCTTGCCTCGCCTTCAGCTAACAGCTTCATCACCTCTTAGGAAATGGCATTTTGGGCATAGACCCCAGGCTGCACAGTCAGCCCTCTGTGGCTGCCTTTGCTTTTGTTTCCTCCTGTGGTCACAACTTTACACCTTGATCAAGGAGCACAGCAAGTGACTGGAAGGTAGGATGGCATCAGAGAGCCTGAAGAGTAGAGTGTACTTGGTATCACTTTCATTTTATTCAGCGTTTGCCTGCACAACACGGTGATCTACTCCAAGGAACCTGGTTTAATTCCTAACTCTGCCACTTAGTAACAGTGTGATGTTGAGTGAGATACTTCACTTCTCTGTGCACCGGTTTTCTCATGTATGAAAGAAAACTGCTTGTGAGAATTCAGTACGCTATTACATGTAGAGGCTTTGGAACAATCTCTGGCACTTAGAAGACTCTTGATAAATATTATTTTTGTAGTTATCAGCTCATCTTAGTACTCTTAGCTGTTTTTACTAATTTTTGGTTGTATCCACTAGAAATTGGAAGAACCTGAACAAAACCTTCATTCATTTTGGCTCTGACACTAGACCATCCCAAATAGAGCAGGACATAAGCCAATGTAGAAGTGGGAAAAAAAGGAGTAATTCTCAGCACCAAGTTCAAGACTGGTTTCTTCTGACCTCCACACTCCATCAAACTGTGGCCAGTGGCTGAGAGCATAGCACACATTCCTCCTCTGAGTCCTTTTCTTTTAGCTATCTCCTAGGTCACTTTTTCCACTCTTATTCTTCTAAATTCTTATCTTTTATATTCTTCCCTTAATAGCTATATGGGTCCTATGGCTTCAGGCTTCATTAGTGACTTTCCTTGGCACCACGAGGCACAGGATTTCTGACCCTTGAATGGTGCGGAAAATAATTCTTATAGAGACACCCAATTTCCGACCCAAGTGTTCGTCTGGCTTTCCTCATTGACACACAGACTGTGCAATGTCCATTCAAAACTGGATGAGGGTGACATACACATGTGTTGGCTGATTTACAAGGTAAACTTAAAGTAAGCTTTTGAGTTTCAAAACAAATCATTACTATCTCATCTGACATATGTTTTCCTACATAATGCCAAAGAGCAAGCCAGAACTGACAAGACTGGCTTTAGAAACACTTCCAGCATGCACTCAGCATGTGACCCAAGACATGGGAATTTCAGGATTCTCTCCCATTTAAATTACAGACAAAAATGCCTGAATCTATTTTATTAGGGATTATAAGAGTCCCATGGGATGATATGTTTGAAAGTGTTTTGAAAATATTTCTAAAGTATTAGCAAATCTAAAATAGTATCATTATTTATTAAATATCTATCACAATTCCTAGGAAATTCAGAGCACAGACAGCATCTGAAGAGAAGTCAAAAGTTGAGTTGATCCCCTTTCTCGTCCTCAGTTTTACCATCTATAAAATGAAATGTTTAGACTAGAGGAGCTCTAGATACCTCCCCATATGAACAAGCACTGAGTCCAAGCCAAACAAAAAGAAGGAAATTAATCAGGGTAAAATGGATATTTTTTTTAAAGCCTAAACTCTAAAACAACAATTAAAAAGTCAGACATGGTTTATTGATCAAAATGCCTCTTCCCCAAGCCCAGACATGCCTTCATAGCCTGCTTTGCCATTAACAACAAATAGTTTTTCAACATATTGTTTTAGGACAGAGATTTGAAGACATATCACTTACAAAGAATTCTAGTTGCAAATAGACTAATTATAGCAGTCTGCCTACCGTCTTACATCTGCATGCATCTACATGCTAACATGCATGAGCACACAGGTCCGCACACATGCATATTCATCAATACTCACAAAGGCCAACTCATATAAAGATAAGATAAATAGACTTGGCTGCTTTGACATATGGACAGCAATCTCTCTACAAATTTTCACTTCCATAGAATCTAAAGCCTATTTTGACAGATGAGAAAATTGAGATTAAAAGGATAAAATGGATTACAGAAAACTGATGGCTATTGAGTGACCACGAAGAAGGTAAGTCATCTGACCTGATTAGGGCTTGTGTCCTGTGTGATGCTTTCTTGACTTGACTGGAGAACCACCTATCATAAGGTCCAGATATTTTATTCCATGGTGCCCTCCTAAGCTAGTATGTTTTTCTAGCAGTTTTACTTTTTCTTAGGAGATACCTGAAACCATTCTTCAGTCTCTTTGCATCAAAATCTTACTTGTATCACATTTTTAGAGAGATTGATAGCTTTGAACATTCACATGCATAAACCACATTCTTTGACCCCAATATATAGTCATTTGCTCAGTTCTGTGTTTAAATTTCTTATTAATTAAACTGCAGACATAAATTCAAACTTCAGCTTATTTTAACAGTAATTGCAACAATTAACCCATAACTGTTTTTATCACTAACAATTATTACATAATAACCTGTCTGTTCATTAACATAATAAGCTCATTAATTACATGCCATCTCACAATGAGATTAACCTATGAAGAGCAGACAGAAAATACAGGTTGTAGGCAGAGTCAGAGAGTCTTCTTGGAGCTGCCTGGGCAAATTTTCAATAAGTTAAGCTTCAGAAAGTAGGGGAAAGGTTTAGGCAGACAGAAGAGCTGCAGTGTCAAAATAAGAACATTTGAAACTTGAGTTATAAATATACAATCAATGCTTTATATGCGTTTTTGAAAAATAAGGTGTTAAGGAAATATCACTAACTAAAGACTTAGGAATTACCAAGGCTTTGAGCTTCATGATTGTAATAAAAGTCTCCCTCTCAGCCACATTTGTCCTGGTTTCCTGATGTTATGTCTCACTCCATTCAGCTACTATAACAAAACATCTGGGATGGGGCCCCATATAAAGCATAAGAATTTATTTCTTAACATTTTTGAGGCTAAGCTTTCCCAAAGCAAGGTACCAACAAATTCAATATCCACTGCAAGCTTGTTCTGTGCCTCAAAGGTGATACTTTCTTCCTGTGACCTCTGAGTAAGGAAAGGCAGACTCCCTCTCTCACACCCCTTTCACAAAGACATAAATCCTATTCATGAGGGCTAACCACTTCCTAAAGCCTCACCTGTTAATGCTACCACACTGGGGATCAAGTTCCAATGTCAGAATTTTGGAGGACCCAATCTTCAGACCCTGGCATGCTGACACCACATGCTGTTAAATCAGCAACCACTTTTTGCATATTCCCTCTTCCCACTTCTTTTCTGTCCATTAATTCACCCATCTCAGTTACTCTGCTGTCATGACTGGAACAAAATACCCAACACCTAGAATGAAGGAAAGAAAGGTTTATTTAGTTTGTAGAGGTTTCAGTCCATACTTAGCTGGCTCCAAGGCAGAGTGGCACATGGCAGAGAGCAACTATCCATGGCCAAGGCAAAGTATAGAGAAAGCAAAGAGAGTGGCAGCAGTTCAGGCAGCTAGCAAGACCCCTCCCCTCCTCACACTGTAAAAAATTACCTTCTACATGAGCGGGTGCAGCACCCACACCCACAATAATCAACCATAGGCTCCAAAAGCTGCCCCATGACTGCATGAGCCTTTTGGGGGGACCCCTAAATACAAACCATAACATCACCCTGACACAGTCCCCATCTGCCTACAAAATTTCTTTACTACCTGACCATCACGATCTTCTTTGGGGGTTTTGCTCTTATTTTCCTGCCTTTTGGTAGCCCTGACAGCATAACACACACTTTAAGGTATCACTTTAAAATAGGATTGGAGGCCAGCCAAATAGCTCAGCATATTAAGACACCAGCAAGCAGGCGCAGGGGCCCAGGGGTTTGATCCCCAGGTCTGCTGCGCTAGTCCCATGCCTGGGGTACACTGAGACAGCAATTGAGACTTCGCATGGTGGCACATGCCGGTAATCCCAGCTCTTGGGAGGCTGTAAACAAGTGGATCGCTGCAAGTCCAATCTAGTAGTGAGACCCTGAACACCCTTTGACTCTTCTCTAAAATACAAAAATAAATAAATAAATAATAGGATTGGATTTGAAACTACTACCCTTGATATTCACCCTGAAACTCAGCTGCAATATTTAACATTCTTGGCCCTCTTAAGCAGAACCACATCATGTACTCTGAAGGTGGCCTTGCAGTCTGTAATGGGACCCTGACATTCCTGTGACCTCCACCAATTCTTCCCCCAAAGAAATGTTTCCCTGGGCATCCAGAATACACTCCAGATTCCTCAGCCTGTCCTTCAGTGCTCTTACAATTCATCCTGAAACTATCTACACCATCCATCAGCAGTGGTCATTTGTTCTCTTAAAAGGTCAAACAGTGGATTGAACTGACATTCTACTTTATTAATTATCTCATTTTTAAATTTCTTTTAGTCCCTTTTCATGTTTCTCCAACATCAGTCATTCAGAGTGGTCTCTGGTCTCTTCCTCACACCTTTGACTTACTCCCCTACCCCTTTAGACTTAGAACACATGGCTCTTTTAGGCTCTTTACCCACAGCTCCTTTCTCTAAAGATTTTTTCCTCTAAAGCTTTTTCAGGCTTGCTTCTGTGATCTGTTAATTGCTCTGATTTTCTTATCGTGCTTCAGTTCTTCACATGTCTGCTGTTGGTGTGCGTATCTGTGGGCAGAGGTCACAGCTATGGACTCTCATCTGTGGGAGTTGTGTGACACACATGTCAGAGGCTTGATATCTCCAGAAAGGATAAACACGTACTGCCTTCAGATATCTGAGGGTACCAACAATTTAAGCTACTTTAAACTAAATTCTTTCAGCATTCAAACCTTCCAGATGAAGTAAATCTAGACCTCAAATCTTTAAGGGGCTAATTTGTGCTATAAATTCTCAGGGAATGATTTTTTCTTTACCCTGAGGCTGAGTAAGTCTCTTTGTTGTCTTCCTTTGTGTGGCTTTATTTGTGAGGTCACTCTTTCAGTAAAAATGGTGTTGCCTCTTCCGGATGTTATTATAGAGGAGTTACAACCCAACTCCTGCTTCACTTTGGCCCAGGTTTGTCTCCTCTTGCCCTAATATCAGAAGATCCCCATCAGCCAGCTGCCCTGACACACTCTCAGTGAAGTTTGCTTTTTCACCTTGTTTGATGCCTTTCGAAATCACTTTCCTTTCTCTCCAGCTCAACCTTGTATTAAGGCACAGTTTGTTTTCATTTTATGTGGCATTTTCATGTGTTTTATAGCAGGATTTCAGATTGACAGATTCATGTTATTGCAAGAAACAGACTTGCAATCTATAATATCTTTCAGCACTATTTCTTTCCCTTAGATCCTTGATATAACTACAGTAATTTTGCTGCCTCGGTGAATAGCCAAGTATTCTGGGTTTGCACTTCTGTAACGCCCTCAAACCAAAGAACTCTGATGTTTGTTTCAGTGCTCTAAAATGAGGGCCACAAACTTTTTCCTTAAGGTACCAGACAGCAACGGCTAGGGATATAGCTCAGTGGCACAGCACCTGCCTGGGAGGCCAAGGTCCTGAGTTCAATTCACAGTACCAAAAAGATTATGTAAATAATAAAGTGTGAGATATAAATATTTTTGGCTACATAAGCCATAAGGTCTCTGTCACTATTTAGCTCTACCATCTTAATGCAAAAGTATCAGACTTGACATAAGCACACAGTACAGGTGTGTCCCACGAAAACTACCTTTTTGTATGTTGAAATTTGAGTTTTATATCCATTTACATATCATGAATATTACTCTTTGAATTTTTCTCAGCCATTTAAAACTGTAAGAACCATTCCTAGCTCATGATCTATACAAAACCAAGCAGCACGCAGGGATCTGGCATATATTCTGCAGTTGGTAGAGGCTGTTCAAGACAATTCTCATTTCAGGGTTAATATCAGAATTATCTGGGAAACTTTTCAAAAGCAAAGATAGTCATGAGCCCTTTAGAGCTACTACATAAAAATTGCTAATGAGAAAACCCTGGTTATAGCTCAGCAGACTAAAGTGCCCACTTAGACAGACGCCGGACCGGGATTCGATCCTGGCCTACTGTGCCGGCTCTGCCCCAGGGGCATGCCAAGATGATGACTGAGAATGCGCCTGGTGGTGCATGCCTATAATCTCAGCACTTGGGAGGCTGAAAAATAAGAAAGATCACTACAAGTCCAATCTGTATAGTAGACCCTGTAGACCTAATTTTTAAAGTTCCATAACTAATTTTGATAAGCACCATGTAAGTCCATTTTTCACTGCTGCAACAAAATAGCTGAGGCTACAGGCTTTATAAAGAACAGAGGCTTACTTAGCCCACAGATGTGGCACTGGAAGTCCAAACAGCATGGCACACATTCTAGTGAGAGCACACCTGACTGTCACACTGATGCAGATGGCACTGTGGCAAGAAAATGTATAGGAAAGGGAGATGACATGGTGCGACAGGAAGTCAGAAAGACCAGGGAGCAGTCACCTTGCTCTTTTCTGACAACCTTCTTATGAGAACTAGCCAGGGCCTCAGGAGAGTTGCCTTAGCCCTTTCCAAAGGAGGTGACCCTGCTGATCGACAGACCTCCCACTAGGCTCCTCCTCTGAACTTCACCACACTACTAACCAGCCTTCCTTGGGGACACATTTAAATCACAGAGAAGCCTGACCAAAGCCCTAATTCAGTCAGGCTTCCTGACTCCCAGGGCAATCCCCACACAACACAATCAACATTCCACAAACACCTCATTCCTCTGGCTCCTAAATAAGTTGCATAATTGCCCAGTCAAAAGAACCTACTACTAGTGCAAAAATGAATGCATAAATGAAAGTGGGTGATCCCAAAGGTCTTAGGGAAAATACCTAAAGCCTGAGTATGCATGGACACATGCCACATTAATGTACAGTGAAGAAGGTATCATAAGCCAAAAGGAAAAGGAGTTCAGTCAGCAAACCTGATTTGCAATTTGGGGAACAAAAGGTTTATAGCCATATCTTATACTATGTACTGAAATAAATACCAGATGCACTAAAGAGCAAAATATTAAGAAAAAAATTAAGCCACAGGAAGAGACTAAAAGGTAACTGAACTGAATATTTGTCAAGCCTTCGAAGTGAAGAGGAATTTAAAAGCTCAGGAACAAAAGAACAACAACAAAAACACAAAAGAAGAGCCGTACAGACTTAGTTCTATGAAGATGCCAAAACTCTAGAGAATAAAACACTAACTGAAAAAAAGGAACAAACAGAAATTTGCATAGTTAAGGACGATTAACCAGTTCAAAAATATGGAGAAGAGAATCTGAGTAATAATCAAAGAAATGCGAGTTAATCCACAATACCATATGTGACCTATCAAATTAGAAAACAGATTTCATTTACGGGAAAAAAAAAAAACTATGTTTGCTGCTAAGTGGTAAAATATGCTTTTCCATATATTGCATGTTTATAGTCTAGAATAGAAAGAAAAATAGATTTAGATAAGGTTCAAATCAAATCCCTCTTACTGCTTAAATTTTCAAATACTTTAACAATCTATAGGACTAAGAAAAAAGACTGATTCTGGAAACTTTAATATGGTCACTTAATAACAGATTATGAGATCGTTAAACATGTTCACAGATACCATAAAGTAATATGGGTAAACATTATAATATAATAGGTGAAAAGGTAGGATACAAGATTGTATAAATACAGTAGTTAAAATAACTTGAAATTTAAATAAACCTATTCACGGTGGGAGAAAGGTATAAAAAAGAAGCATACAAAGATATTACTAATATTTTTGAGGGTGGAATATGTTGGCACTTTGTCTCAGACTATTTAAACTGTACTATACTTATAATTTGCAAATATAAACTTTCGGGCCAGAGAGATAATTCAGCAGTCTAATCCCCTGCCTGGCAAGCACAGAGACCCAGGTTCAAGCCCAGTATTGCATGCTGTGACACCCTGAACACTGGGCATGCCAGGCCAGCCAGCAAAATGGCATGGTGGAGCATGCCTGAGCTCTGGGGAGGCTGAAAACATGAGGATTGGTATAAGTCCAAGCTGCATAGCAAGACCCTCTACCAAACAAACAAATAAAAGATTCTAAAAAATAATAGTAGCCTTATCTTGGCACCACATGCTGTGCCAGGTCCACCCTCAAGGGTGCTGAACCAGAGATGGAGTCTAGGCACCGTGGTGCACACCTGTAATCCCATGGGGAGGCAGAAAACAGGAGGATCACTGCATCGGGGCCACATAGTGAGACCCCACATAAATAAATAAATAAATAAATAAATGCCTTTAAAAGAGAAAAATTATTATATTAAAATATAGAATGTAGCAGACCAGTCAACAGGAAACGGTAGAGGTCTGGAGCCAAGTTTTGAAATTTTGTTCTTCGAAATCTCAAAGTCAGTAGTTCGTATAGCAAAATCCCAGGATCAAAACTTCGAAGTAAGTACTAACTCAGCCCTGTGTGCTCTTCACACTTGCTGTATCATTAAGCCTATCAAATAAATAGCTGCTGTTCTCACTGATAACTAAGTGAAGCTTAATTGTGTGGTTTTAGTTTCAATTAAAATTGCTGAAAACGTGGAAGGCTTTCTCACGGATAAATAACGTAGAGCCTTCAGCTGAGAACTGTTTTAAGATTTCTTCAGCTTCCGGTAAACCTCTGTGAATAGATCTTGAGGCGTTTCAGACACTTTTGTGGTACTTAAATTTACACTTCTTTGTCTGACCTTGGTGCAATTTCCCTGTTTGTTAAAGGACGTTTGAATTTCGAGACAATGTGCAATTCTTTAAATGATAATGGCCCGCAATTTGAGCAGCTAAGCTGCATCTGCCACCAGCCCTTTGTCTTCTATCAAGTTCCAGAGAATATGCTCCAGTTCATGAAGATTTCTAGAAGAAACTGGCAAATCACAAAGGAGATCTCCCCTTTAAAAAAAGCCGGCTCTGACGGCCCCACCCCCACCCCTACCTTGACACTTCCTTAGATAACTTGGAATGTGTCTGCCGGCACACAGGAGAACCCGGCACCTCTAAGTGAAGGCAGAATTTTTGACAGAATCTGCACTGTCTAGTTTCCTTGTTCTCCTGCCAAAGCCATAGCAAACACTGCGCCTGATGTCTGCCTTGGAGGAGATTTTGTTGCCAGGTGGCCGAGATGGAAACTGCTTGAAGGGAAGACTGAAAAAGACTGACTTTCACATCTCATGCGCAGTCACAGCCATCCCTTCCTGGAGACCCTGTTTTAGGGCTTCACAAACTGAAGGATCGTCCATTACAGCTGGGCATTTATGCCTTCAAAATGCTCATTTCTTCTTATGAGACAATAAAATACTTCCGGCAGCAACAGCAGGTGAGCTCAGAAAGCGTCTTAAATATCTGACCCGAAGTGCCAAAGATGCTTAATAATCTTTAAAGTTACCAACAATATTGTTTCCTCCCGTTACCAGGATGTTGTAAAATGTCCTAATTAGTCTTTATGATAATGCCGACACCTCCACAGCACATAAAAAGGACTTTTAATTTTTAAAAGGACAACTCTGGTTGGTTTGATTTTTATCTCTAATTGGCCTATAATGTCTATCCCTCTGGCACACCAGACTGGCAAACATTAATTTAACAAGCAGCTCATACACCACGGGGCACAAGAGAATCCAGTGTGAAAAAGAAGGTTCCTGTATTCTTTGGACATATAATTGGTCCTATTCTCTTTTACCTCCTGGAAGGTGCTAAACAAGCTTGTCCGCTGCTCAAAAGGGGGGTCCCTCTAAGGCAGCTGTGTCCTGAGAACCTTTTAAGACCCTTCAGCCAAGTTCCTACTGCTGCATGAACAGGAGTCAGCAAACCCTGGAGACCTGGCTCAGCGAGCACTCCAGGAGAAGCTGCACAGGAGACGCGGATGGTGGACCGAGCCAAGAAACTGAGCCCAGGAGGCCAGAGGTCAGTGCTTGCTCTGCGCCAGGGGCTCGGGAGTCTTAGACTGTCACTCGTCCTTCCTAAATTCGCTTTCTCAACAGTCTCATGGAAAGGATTATCTAATATAATCTCCACAGCTCTTTTCAGCTTTCACACATGAAGATCCGCTAATGAGCACAGCTCGGCCCACAGCACACAGTGAGCTGAGCTTTCTGCCAGCCAGGGACGCAGAGGCTGGGCCAAGCCATGAGGAACCATCGGCTCCTCTGGAGCGTCCAAGCTGACCCACACACTGCCATCACAGCCCACCTCCCACCACACTGCCGGTTCTGGACGCATTCAGAGCAGAAGCCAAGTGAAGGCTGGGCGTATTACAGGCTTCAGGCTTGATCCCCCCAACATCCTCCTACATCAATTTCAGATTTAACCGAAAGATCCATTATCTCCCTCCTAAGTGAGAAGCTGTAACTGTGGATCCTGAATCAAAGGAATATCACCTTTGCTCCAAAAGAGGGAAAAGCCTTTTTATGTGCATTAAAAATTGCCTCTCTGTGTTACTCATCTGGATATATCGGACGGTTGATTTATTTTGGGGGGGACCTCAAGGATTCCTGCTGCAATCAAGACAAGCTTGGGCGATGCCACATATTGACCCCAGATGATTCCAGCTGCTGACTAATGAGGCTCCATGGGCTGCCCCATTACACCCCCTTGCAAGTCCCATTCTCCTCAGTGAGCAGCTGGCAAAGAGAGCTGGAGCTGAACAGAATAACACTGCCGTTGAAAGCCTTTTTCTTCCAAAACCAAGAAAGCTATGACAATATTTTATTTATATTTCCAATACTGCGGTGTGGACTAGCACGCGTGATGGCGCTGCTGTTTCCCTGGCCCCCCGCTCTTGGGGTGGTGTCATTGCCAGGCATCACACTCAGCTCATCAGCAATTCCGAGGGGGCCGGAACCAGCCCACGGAAGTTGTTGTCTTACACACTGGCTGCTCAAAAGGAAACGCGCTCCTCGAGTTTGATGTCCTGCCATCGTGAGGAGTCCTCTGGTTGGTCTCACTGAGTATCTGTTAAACCAATCATGCTGTTAAACACATTAACACCACACACATCCATATTTTTAACTCCACTGCCGTGAAGTCTGAAACAAAACACAGAATACAGAAATTTTTGAGCCAAATTTTCACTCAAACCTCAAGGAGAACTTCACTCAGTTTTCATCTGTTCTCCTTATTGAGATTTCTCCTTCATTCTCTTTGCCTAAACCCTAATTAATTACAGGGTGAAAGAGAACACGCATTAAAGTAGTGGTCAAAGCTAAACACTTAGTTTGTACAACTTTGGATGATACTCAAGCTTAACCTTTTCCTGCTGAAAGTTACTACTTTTTTCTCTCTTTCTCACCATATGGTATCCATCAATCTTAACTTTAAACTCACTTCCTTTTGTTCTGTGAAACTTTGGATCTAATCACTACTTTAAAATAGAATTTAGGATATGCTGATTTGACTTCCCCTCAGATGCTGGGTTAAGAAAAAGTAGATTTCTTATATGGAAATGTTAATATCTTAAAATGGTAGAATCATTATAGTCTTCTGTGAATAGAAATCAAATTATGAGCTACCTGTACAGTAACAAGGGAGTCCTTAAACTATAAAAGACATTTGTATAACCGTCATCCGTTCACCTTTAAGCTATCTTGGATGGGGTTGCAAAGATTCAAATACTCACTCTGCATTGTGGCTGGAGAAGGGTGGTACCATGCACTGGGTGAATTGCAGCTAGAAAATCACAAATCTTATTTTACTTCCCACCTCTGCTGTTTACTATGCCCATTCTCGGACCTCTGAGTTTCAATTTCTGTATTCAAAAAGTGCACAATTAATTGTAGGATTTTTGTGAGTTTAGAGAAATATTAATGGACAGGACAAACAGAAGAAAAATCAGTGAGTTACTCTTATTGGTGTTATTGAAAGTATAAGCCAAAAAAACATAAACTAAGAAAGTAATGCTAGTTAGAAGTTATAAAAGAGCTGGGCCATGGTATAAACAATTTCCCTAAGGAAATCACATATTAAACCAATGTTTTTGTTTATCTATTCAAAGCCAGAAACTGCCTCTGGAAATTTCTCAATAGAAATATTATTGAGAAAGAAAGAAGTGAACCAGCTCACAAATTATACATTAAGAGAATATATCTGCATTAGGATATAGCTAATAAAAGTGTGCCCTCCACCAGCGTGGCTATCTTAAGATCCATAGAAGCAAGCATGATGTGACCCTCTTGGTCATTAGAAGTAGAACTTAAATGCATGCAATTTCATCTTCATTGCTACCCTATTGAAACTTATCTGTCTCTTCCACTTCCTCAGGAACAGCACCTTCATCTGAATGGTCCGAGCTTGATTATAGATCTCAAATTGGTGGATGAATTGTAATCCTGTCCACTGCACTCCCTACTCTATGTCTGTTGCACTGCTAGGGACATTATTTCAGTCAACAACTAGTTAGAAAGAGAACTGTTTCTTAGCATATAAGCATGTATATGTGAAATTTGCAGTAGGATGCTGCAGAGGGACTTCTAGAATTTATCAAAAGTTACACTTTCAGGATTAAGATCTGAAAATCACCTGTCACAACTGAAGCACAAATTCTTTGGGGAGCCTAGGAATCTGCCAAATGACAACTTCATCTGTCTGTCCCACCTATCTTCTCAGAAAGTTTCATTTGCAGAACCTATCATAGTGAGATAAGACTGGCTCAACCGGAGCAGATCTTGAAAAACATGGGGTCATGTATAAAAACAACCTTGCTAAGCCGGGCGTGGTGGCGCAGGCCCGTAATCCCAGCACTCGGGAGGCTGAGGAAGGAGAATTGTTGTGAGTTCGAGACCAACCTGAGCTACAAAGTGAGCTTAAGGCCAGCCTGAACTGCATAGTGAGACCCTGTCTCAAAAAAACAAAAAAAAAAAAAAAAAAAAAACAACCTTGCTTAGGAAGACATGCAAGACAGAAAGGCCTTTCCCAAGCTATTAGTAAATAGACAACTAAAATGGAGTGAGTCTACTGGAGGGGAAGAAAAGATTCTTCAAACTTCTATGATGTCATCTTCAATGAACCAGATAAGCAATTAACAGAAACCCAGATAGGGGAAAAGAGGGTTTGTGCAGAGGTGGTCTTTCAGATCACTCATGCTGCAGAGATAGCACTGACACAAATCAAGGTCAGGAGCACCTACAGAACCCAAAAAGGTCACCCACCCCTACAACAGCTGCCTTGCTTCCCAGCTGTGGAACTTCAATGGCCACATGGGACAGATGGAGTTTTCTATCTTGGGTACCACTGCATGATGGGAGACCCTTCTAAAGTCCTTAGGAGGAAGACATGACTTCTCCACATGGACAGCAGCAAACCGATAAAGTCAGTAGTTTTTATGGAGTGAGTTTTTATATAAAACACATTTAAGTGCATATAAAAAGTAAATAAAATCTATCATCAGCTGTAGCTTTTTTTCCGCAACCTAACTATTCTTGGGATTTATTTTAGAATTCTTTTCAAGTCACCCAGAATTATAATACCTTCAGAATCAAAACGTTCTTGATATTAATTTGTATTTTAAGCCAATTTAGGAAACAAGACTTATATTGCTTTTCCCAACTGCCAGTTATGCTTATTTCTATCAAACTCATGATTTTCCTCTTTTTCAGCTTAATTCCAAAATCACTTATCACAAATTTCAGCCCTCTTCCTTCAGAGTTATACTCTCTTTCTATATAATTTAAGTCAAAAGGAAATAAGAGAGTTATGTGAGAAGTCTCTACCAACCCTTGTGGGATTTTTTTCCAGCTGAGGAAATGTTTTCCAGTGTTTGTTTTACAGAGGAATGGAAAGAGCTCTTTCTCACCTTATCTTGCTTTCACCTCTACCCCATCCTCAGCCATTCTGGCTCTCAGCCATAGATTAGCTGACAACATTTTAAGTAACATGGTTCAGAAGTCTGTTCAAAAAGAGATCATTAAGGGATGTACTGGGTTTGTTAGCCAACCCACCTCTCCCCTGTTCTCCACCCTGTCACAACCCAAATTTGTTTAAGAATTCACCCCCTTTTCTCAAGTATTCATGTGACTCAGAGAAAGACAACTCTACCTGCAGCTCCAGAGGTGAACCCTAACTCATTAAGATGGTAATTTTGTTCTCCTTTGCCAAGTACTGGTCAATGAATGAGCATGTGACCACACTGTAGCCAAAGAGACATAAGAGCAAGTCTATCTGAGGCTCAAAGACATGTTTTCTCACCTCTAAGGATGTGAAACTGACCTGGGTAGGCCCTCTTCTTCCTTGGGAGAATGCCTATGTTTCTTTTGGACACCACAAACTGCTGTATGTATCTATCTTGAGACAAAGAGGTAACAGCGACATAGACAGAGGTAAAATCAAACCAATAGGAGGTGGAGCCAGTAAAAATGTGGAAAACAGACCCTGAGGATCTGATCCTGCTACCTTCCCAACCTCTAGATTCCTCTTAAGTAAGATAACAAAAAACCTTTCTGTGGTTACTCCAGATTGAATAGGGAATTTTTTTTTCATAGCCCAAAAAGAAAAACAAAATATCCTAATAGATGCAAGTTTACTATAAGAAATAGAAAAACTCAGCATATTTTAGAAAGCAGACTTAACATGACTGCATAACCCTCACCCTCCCCGTCCTAATTCACAGATTGATCACTCTCAGTATTATCACAATATGGTGGCATAATGCAGAGGGAGAGTGGCTAGTCTGCATTAAGCTCTTAAAATTGCAATTATACTAAATGTTTCATGGCTTTAGTGCAATATTCTGTGAAGCTGGCCAGTGGTGGAACTCAGGATCAATCTTTTTGTAAAGTAAAATTGGCATAGTTTGAAGTCCAAGAAGCTGAAAAAGTCCTAAAAGATAAATCTAAAGACTACAGTAATGATATTCAGGGCAAATAGACCATGCAGCATGAGCATTTCTTGTTTAAGGCTGAGAAGTTAGTGGTGAATGACTGCTTGAAAATAATAGAATATGGTAGCAAGCATATGATTTTATTGGAATGCAGGACTTATGGAGAAATAGTCAGTGGACTAAAGAATTGAATCCATTAACAATCATGTTTGCAATTCATATCTACTCTTTTCCAGGTCCCAAATCTCTTATTAGGACATCTTAAGTTAGGACTGGGATCTGAATTTGTCAGAATGTTACCTGAATCTTCTTAAATTCTGCCACTATCTATAAAATATATATATCTCCGCTAATCATAATTATCACTGTACAGAATTTATGAATTTCAAATACTTTTACTTTCTCTCATAATCTTCCTCACACATTCATGAGATAAAAATTATTGTACTTGGGGCAAGGGAGATGGCTCAGTGGAATAAGTGCTTCCCTGGCAAGTGCAAGGGTCTGAGTTCAATCCCCGGTTCTGCCAAAAAAAAAAAAAAAAATTATTACACTCATTTTAAACCATTGGGAGGAGAAATTGTAAAAATCACCCAAAATCACACAGCTTGCAAATGAAGGAGCTGGAAACACAGGTCTTCTGACTCCAAGTTCAAAGTTTCCACTACTCCCTGGCCCTCTTCCTTCCCTGTTCTTGTAGGCTGTAACAAATTTGAAGTTATGCTACTGATCAGCAGCAATTGGTTTGAAATAAGAAATCTTTGTATTCAAATACAAACATGAATATTTGAAAATTGCTAATTTGGGCCAAATGTTGAGCTTAAGATCATTGCCAACCTCTTCTGTGTGTATAACTCCCTTAAACCATTTGTTCTCATATAACATTTAGCTTAAGATGTAATACACAATACACATATAGTGTTTCCCATATACAATGTTTTCCAGCTTCTAATTCACTTTAGGTCATCAAAAGAGAACATAAAATAACTCCAGAGCCCAAGACTTCTGCAATTACCTTGTGGAGAGGGAAAGGGAAGAGTAGGAAGAGTTTTTACAACTGAGAAAATCCAGATTTCTTATTAGTCATGGTCTAAAAATGACAACCCCCTGCCTATCCAGCAGGCCTTCCTGGCACCCCAGCCTCTACCCACAAGCACAGCAGGCAAAGCCTGCTGCTGGCCACATTTTTCTGCCTTGCAAGCCAACTATAGACATGAGTGGGGAATCTATTTGTGCAGAGCTGGGCTTGTCCCCATGGCCTTCAGGGCAGAGTACCACCCAAGAGGGCTACGGTGAAGCCCAGGGAAGAATACAGCTTCAGCTCCAGCCCTTGGCCATGCTACCTGTCCACCCATGGCTAAGAAAAACCAAAACAACATCAGGGTCTCTCCACAAATGCAAGATCTCTTCCCCTATCAAGAGTTCACAAGTGAGCTTAATAAGGATACTCCACTCTCCTCTACATGTACCAACCCTAGGACCCTTTATTTACCCACCTGACCACACTCAGGAAAGCCTGGTGAGTAGGATAACCACCAGAACTGGCAGAACAGAAAGAGTCACAACTTAGAGTTCAAAAGGAAAGAAGTGTGCAACTTTCCAGGTAGGGGAAGGGCTCCCCTACCCCCAAATGTGCTTGCCCAAAAGCTCTTCAGCTACATGGATATAACAACATAAAATTCTTATTTAAAGTAAACCATAAAATAAAGGCAGCCCACATCATCTTTGACAGAATTAGTCTCTTCTTCTATCTTTTACTTTATTTCTTCACCATGCTGGTCCGTATTATAAACACTTTTTTCCAAGTTCTCTTGATATCCCCCATGCTACCTCCCCTGCTCCCCAAATCAAGGCATTTTCCATTAGGCATGTAATAATGATTGCTCATTAGTTTAAATCCCCAACAGAGTCCTGGGATCCAGATGCAAATAGCTCAGAGCAACATGGTTAAAACCTTTTTATACCCTTTTCCCAGGAGGACAGATACATTACATCCAATGGAAGTTCTAGGTCTTGGCTTCACATGCAAGCACCCAAAGAATAGATTTATGTTTACACTTCTACAGAGTCTTAAACTGAGATCCTTGGAAATAGATTCTGACGTGGAAAGCTGCCCACTAAAATTTTATTGAGAATGTCATCAGGGTGTGGGAAAGAAAAGAAGGCAGGACTGGGTAGAGAGAGAAACTGCCCCACAATGTGGCTACAACCCAGACTTCAGGAATTGTATAAAGGCTCAAACCTGGAATTGCCCCTACAAATTGTCCCAAGTTGATATTACCCCCACTTCAGGAGTTATTGGTGATAGGTTGTGTCCCAGGAAGGGAACTTCAGTGAGGCAACTCTGTACAGCTAAAAGCAGTTCTTTGGAGAACAAAGCTGTAAGCCATTATCAGTATTCCCAGAGCTCTAGATGGATGTATGAGTTACAAAGAGGGATTTGGAAAGAGAAAAATAGTCTCCATTACAACCCACTCCTTCTGCACTCTGATTCACATTTTTATAAGAAGCGTGCCTCATCAAAGGAATAGTTTTTCCAAGACTGTGGTTGATCTTGTTTACAGAACAAACTTACAAAGACTTGTATAAATGAAAAGTTCTTGCTGCTACATTTGATTTCAAGGCTGAAACTGATACTCATCATTTTCTTTTTCTAACATATTTATTCTAGATTCCCTTCACTGTTCACCAGAACTTCTACATCACATCTCAAGATCTCAAAGGGTTCTGAGCTTTTGACTCCCAGGTAATTTTCAGGCAGTGGCTGCTACACTTTCCTTGTTTTTTTAAAAAAAAAAGTTGGCATGATGTCCAATGGGGCTCCTCAAGGTCAGGTATCTTCTTCCCTTATAGAAGTAGCCTTACCTCCCCCAATAATGAGGGTCAGTTACTCATAACAGAATGTAATAGAGTAGGGTGGCTGGTGGTCCCTTGTCACAAAAACCAAGTAACAAATCAACTGTCAGAGTTTAAAGTTCAGAGGAGCACAGTAAGTATGGCCATCATTTTCCTTCTGAGAAGCAGAACGTCTAGACTCATACAGCCTAGAGTTGTAGGAAACACAGAAGTGGCCCATCTGGAAGCTCTAGAAGTGAGACATTCAGTGATGATAAGAAACCACTTCAACTTCTCCTCCTTTAGTTTCCTGACCCACATACTGTACCCCTAAAGACCAAATAATGGGTTTTGGATATATCACTTCCATCTTCAAATGCAGAGCCATTAGGTCCACCTTGCCAAGTGACTTGGAGGGTCTGACACAGACTGCTCATGATGAACAGGTTGTTTGATGTCACATGGTCAGATAGTCAGTACTAGGATCCACAATCCAGAGATTGAACTCATGACCTTGCACTTGCCAGGCAAGTGCTTATACTGCTGAGCTATATGCTTGACCCAGTGTTGCTTTTGACTGGTGTACACTTCCACAGAATGGGCAAGCTTGAGAACTCTAGGAGGCCATGTTGATCTTTTCCTCCTGGTGTTTTCTAGACAGCACACAGTGGGATTTTTTTCCACCACAAGTATCTCTAGTTACAGGAGAGTTTTCAGGCCATGTGACCAAAGCAGCAGAGCTGCTTCCACCCTAGCTGGACCTTCTGCACACTCTTTACTTCTCTTGGCCCAGCTAAATATAGACAACCTTCTGCAGTGTCCAGAGATGGAAACAGTATATGATGTGCTGCTCTCAGAACATGCAGCAGTTTGAGGAAGTGGGAGATACAAGTTGCCATCTTGCTGGAGGTCTTTCTTGACAGCCCTGCATGCAATAGGTTCGCACTCACATTCGCCATTATTTTGTTACAACACCTGGTATATTTCCTACTTGACCCTCACAAATCTTTTATGTTTATTAACTTATTTATTGCTTGTGTTGCCTTTCAGAGCAAAAGACCATTATTCATCTAAGAATATCTGGATATCCACTAGGACACCCCCAGTCTCTGAACATAACGGATGAAAGCACAATAAAAATCCACTGGACAGATGAATTAAAGGATAGGAATGATAAATTTGATAGATAAGGAAAAACTAGTCATGGATGCTATATGGGCGATATGATCATGTAAAGCAAGTGTCACGTAGTGCAAACTCTTCTGAGTAAAGGAAAAGTGTAATTGCAAGCAAAAGTTGATGCCAGCAGCTCTTGCCATTCTTATTGGTCATGTGCTCAGCATAACAGCATAGTTTAGATCTGGAGTGTTCCCAGAATGCTCATGCATGTGGATGGTGGTTGGTCATAGGGGTGCTGTAGCTAAAAAAGCACAGGTCCTAGTGGTCTAAGGTTCTTGAGATACCCGGATGCTGGTAAGCTTTGGGGAAATGTGGAGAACTTTGGCACAGATCTGAGACAATACTTTTCCCAGTGGTATTTCCATTTTCAGCATCTCTAATTTTGAACAAGAGGAATGTTTTTCTCATAAAAATAAAACTTTAAAAACTTGGGAAAGATTAGGCAAAGCACGTTAATACTGCAAGACATTTTGCAGCACCCACGGGCCCAGATCCTTACAGACTGAGACGCAAAGCAGTATCAAAAGGCTTGCTGTTCACTATTAACCATTAAGTAGCCTTTTGGCCTCCTCAGTGAGTCACACAACCTTTCAAGGGTTGTGCCTTGGACATGACCTTAGCCCTGTTGAATTCTTACATGGCCTTCCACAGGAATTTGTACACAAAGGACCAGGTTCTTGCTCAGATTCCTCCCAGTTCAAATAGTCAGTATCCTTCTCATGTATATTTTTCAACCCTAAAGAAGAGGAGCTCAGGCCATCCTGGAAATGGAGTCAATTTCTTATGTCCACGACTTTGTCATGGAAAGTTTCACATATTAAGAGAATCAGCTTGTACAACAGATGATAGTGCCTTCCTTAAAATAAATATTCTCCAAAGCTGTGTTAGACAGGGCACTGCCTAAAGATATGAGTTTCAAACACTGCATTACAACTTTTAACAGACTTGAAGATTCATTTGGAGATTTAGAATTTATTATTATCCTCACTAATTCTATTTTCCATTCCAAATTTAATGCAAATGCTATTTTTACCAGCATATTTATTGCATTCATTGAATGCCATGAAGGCATCTTGTAGAATTGCACAGAAATATTCTGAAGTTGCTTTAAGAAATTGCTATTTTTATTCTATAAAGTTAATTGAACCTGCTGCTATATATCTAATTTATGTTAAGTACAAAGACAGCAAGTTGCTAAACAAAATGTATTTGGTGCCTAATATTAGGTTGCACTTCCTCTAGTGGGATGGAATAGAGGCTATCAAGTGATCTTTCTCCCTTAAATGTAATGGCTGATTTTTATTTATTGTTGCATAAATATATATATAGATCTAGACAAACTGATAAATATGCTAGAATACAGCAATTTTCTCTCCTAGCATTAGCAGTTAAAAGTTACTCCAGTCAATATTTTGGTAATTTAAGCATTGATAACCAGTTCTTGAATATATTAGTGATGATCTATTTCACTACACATCATTATCCAGATCAATCTGTCTATTCCCTTCTTTATATAGATATAACTGGTTCAACTTCCATTCGGAGACGTAAAGCACCATCAGCACACATTACTTTTTAGTACTTATTGCCTCAAATATTGATTTTTAATTTTTTTGTCAAACAGAATGTGTGCTCTCGTTTTGTGTGACCTGAATACCACACACACACCCACACACACACACACACACACACTGGGCAAGAACCATCATATTGTACAAATTTTCCTAAATAGTAGGAGCCCTCAGATGTGAACACTAGTACTTTGTAAAAGTCACTTTTGTTTCAAGAAGTATAATCTGACTGTGGCTTGGGTAAGGGAATGGGACATGGAGAAAAGACATTTACTGGCAGGATCCTGGGTTATTATCCTGAACTAAAAGGCTAATTGAATAAACAGGATGCAGAAAACAAAGGAGCCAGGATGTCTCCCAGTCCTCAGCAGGAGACATGTAATGTATGCTGAGTATTTACTGTGGGACCGGTGCTGTCTATATAATTTCAAGGTGTTTTCTCTCGGTCCAAAAGAAAAGGTCAAGAGTACCATTATCTTCGTTTTAAACACAAAGACATCAGGCATGGTGATACATGCTTCCACTCCAAGAATTTAGGGAAGTTAATTTAGGAAGGCTGCAAGTTCAAACCTTGCCTGGACAATTTAGGGAAACTCTGTTTCAAAATAAAATAAAATGAAAGGAAGCCAGGTATGGTGGCACATGCCTGTAATGCCATCCTTTGGGAGGCTGAAGCAGGATGATCACCTTGAGTCTGGGGCCAGCCTGAACTACATAACAAGACTCTGTCTCAAAACAAGCAAAAAAAGATGAAGATGTAGCTCAGTGGTATATTTAATGATACCCACCCTGAACGTTGGAGTGATGCAGCCACAAGCCACAGAACGCCAGCAGCCTGGAAGAGGCAAAGAATCTGGAAGAGGCAAAGAATCACTTCTCAAGTCTCTGGAGTAAGTATAGACCTGCTGCATTTTAACTTTAGTCCAATAATACTGATCTCAGACTCTAGAACTTCAAGAGAATAAACACTTGGGCTTTTGTCACTAGATGTGTGGGAATTCACTGCAGCAGATTCAGCAAGCCAAAGCAGTGCTCCATCCAGTTATCATTCAGTAACTACAGAGGTCTCTTCACCTCTTGACCACAGATGGAACAGAGTATGTCCCCAGCCACCACTGCAGGGTGTGGCCCTGAGAGTTACTGCCCTCTGGCACGAAATGTAAATGGGATCTCTACCTCCTCCACACTTTGGGCGCAGGCACCTGCCTGGCCCTCTTGACCTTGTGTTATTCATGGAGAGATACAGATGTGCATCTGTGGCGAGACTTGATCTCTCAGGGTTGTGCCACTTCCAGGGAAGAACGCACCCTGAGAAACCTGACAGAACCAAAATGAATGAGAACTGGTGCCAATTTCCACAGAGTCCACAGCCTAAAGCCCAGCCTGCAGGGCACAGGCTGGCCCAGCTCAACCACAGGTGGCCTGCACACACAGAAATGATGATATGGTTGAAACCATCAACTCTACTTACAACACTTAATTTATTAGTACAGTTATGCATATATACATATATATACACACACACATATGTGTGTGTGTGTGTATTAAAACATAAGTAATACATGGATAGTGCAACATAATGCATTGCATAGTACAATTGTACAGTGTCTTTTCTGTTCTCACACTTGTGAAACAGCTGCAGAAAAAGATACACTAACCACTCTGATGGCAATGTGTTTGTGTTACACCGATTTCTAGACTCACCACCAAGTTTTATAATTTCATTCCAATCCATAAGTACCAGTCTCATAACAGTAGAGTAAGATTTTCAAATGGTCTTTAAAAGACTGGTTTATAGTGGCATTTACTGCTTACAATTTAAGGCCAAAACCTCAGATTACTCACCAAATTTTGCTAGATGTTTGCTTTCTTTCTTTAAACTTCTGAGGTCAGGAGATCAGCAAGCCTTGACCAAAGTCATTTCAAGACAATGTGTCTCCCTCCAACTATTCTCTACCAGCCAGTTATGTGATCTCTCTCCAGTTCCCTAAGTTTGTCACAAAGTTTGAAGGTTCCTAGAAATGGTATATTAACTTAACTACTATATGTAGTAAGGTAGGGTATATTTTTTTTCCAAGTAAAAACAGGCAACATCTGTTTATTCATGTGGGAGAACAAAATTGATCTTGACCTCTTTAAGGTTTTTTTTTTTCCATTTATTTTTATTTTATTGAAATACAAATGTCAATCAGACAGTTTCAAAACACTATAACCATACAGAGTCGATGAAATAATACATTGCAAACTGTTTTCATAACGTTTTGGTATATATTAACTTAACTACTATATGTCAAGATTGTTACACTGTTCAATTCCACCTTACTCTCTCCCAAACTTTTCCTTGGTGGCAGGTATTGGAGTAGACATAGACATGCATTTTAGACATCTATCCAGAGAGAGGGTGAGCTGGAACACGTTTGAGTTTGAGCTGGATGGGACCTTTTGGTGGCACATCACAGGCCTTTGGGTGCAGAATGAAGTCATGTGAGTCATGCTGGCATAGAAATGGCTTTCAGGAATACAGCCACCTCCCACTTGTCAACTTATCTGGCCTCAGATCCAGGCCAAGAAGTCTGATGAAATACTCATGGGTCTTTTGGTAACCCACATGGAAGTATGCGGGTATTAGAGAAAAAATATAATTTGAAGTATATGGAACTAGAAGCCAGTCTGTGGAAAATTCTTCCAATCATCAGAAATTTGAAATTATAAGTAGAAGATTTGGTTCTTATTAATGCTTAATAAGAACAGGAGTTCTCTCTTATTGAGGAAATATACCCAATAATGCAGCATATACAATTATAAATGCATCATTGCTTTTTTTCTTTTTGATGAGAAACATGTGAAATAAATTTATCAGAATTCCTGGGTCTGTTGGGGGAAACCCATAGCAGTACCACAAACTGACTACATCAGCTGTAACAGCTCAATTACAAATGAAACTTGCTAGTGGTTTTCTCAAATCTGACAGCCAACCCGAATGTAAATGACATTACCAAGAGCAAATTATGAAGTTCAAAGGAAACTTTCTGAACTACTTATTTTTTTAATTCTAACAAACTGAAATTTCTTTATATTCTCATTATGCAAAATGATATTATGAAATCATGGTCATATAAAGGCATTTTCCAGGATTTGTGGTGCTTGTGTCATTCAGCAACTTTTGAAAAAGAAGATTTTTTTCCTCACTCTAAATAACTATTTATGGCTGAGAGAGCTTTGCCTTCTTTTAAGTAGGACCCTGAAAATTGATTGCAAAAATGTGGATTGGCTCAGGATGATAATCAAAACAGAGCTCAAGTGGAAGCATAACTTTGTTCTAACCAAGCTTTTCACTCTTGGCAGGTGAATGCTATAAAAGCAGAAGAAAGGGAGGAAGTGGACAGATACAAGATCGACTAATAAGGCTGAAAACTTGGTTCCTCAACTTTCTATCTATGTAGTCTTGGGTAAATTATTTGATTTACCTGATGGACAAAGAAACACCTTTTCTTAAGAAACTCTTCGTTCTGAAGAACTACTACAAAGACAACAGTATGCAATGTATTAATTATTGTAACCATCCTACTAACCTGTTAAGAAACTGTGTCATTGCCATTGTATCTTTATTTGTCATTAAAATGATTAAAACAAAATAAAACATTTCTTTTTAAAAAAGAAAGGAACCCATTGTATTAAACGAATTACTTCATGGAATATGTTTAGATCAGCACTGTATACATAGTTGTGAGTTCCCGATAAAGTCAGATCGCCTATCATTGTGGTTGTTCCTTCCACCTGCCATGCTGGTACAGCAGTGAAAGAAGGAATGAAAGAAGGAAAACTCAAATCCATGAAGATCTGACCCCAACCCACCACTTTTACACCACAGACTTGAAACACTGAGTTTTCCTGTGCGACGTGGGTTCTGCTAAGACAGTCCTTGCCTCTGCCTATCAACTCAAGAATTTTACTTATTTTATCTTCCAGTAGGTTAAGTATTTCTGTTTTAACATTAGTTCTGTGGCCCATTTTGATTTTAGTGTAATACACGGTGGGAGATATGGGTCTAGACCATCCTGTGTGGATACCCAGTTTCCCCGGTAGCATTTAATAGAGACAGTCTTTCCTCTAGTGCATGCTTGTCCCCCTTGTCAAGCATCAATTGAACACGACCGGCCTTGCTCCTGCATCCTCTGTCCTCTCCCACTGATCCTCGTCTGTTTTTATGCCAGCAACATGCCGCCCCCACCACTGTCAATTCGTAATAGCACAGCAAATCCAGGATGGGTTAGTTCTCATTACCCAGCATTGCTTTTGTTGGCCTGGAATTGTTTTGGTTCCGTATGAACTTTAGGGTTGTTTCCTCCAGTTCTGTAAAGAATGCTGTTGGAATTTTGATTGAATTATGCTAAATTTGTGTACCAATTTTGGAACTCTGACCCTTTTGTCTATATCAGTTCTGCCTGTCCAGGAACAGGTGGTATCTTTCCATCTCTGATGTCCTCTTTAACTTCCTTCAGAGTACTACTGTCTTTGTTACAGAAAAATAAAAACTTTGTCTTTCACTTCCCTAATTCATTTAATTCCCAAGTACAGAATTTATCTTTTTTTTTTTTTTTTTGTCTTTTTTTGAGACAGGGTCTTCCTATGCAGTTCAGGCTGGCCTTGAGCTCACTTTGTAGCTCAGGCTGGTCTCGAACTCACAACAATCCTCCTGCCTCAGCCTCCCAAGTGCTGGGATTACAGGCATGCGCCACCACGCCCGGCCCATGAATTTATCTTTTTTGATGCTATCATAAATGGCATTTTTTTTTCCCAAATAGTACCAAGAATCAACAAAAGGAAACACTAAAAACTAAAAAGCTTCTGTATAGGGAAAAAAACAACAAATAAAATTAAAAGGCAATCTACCGAATTGAAAAAAGATTTCTGCCAGGGATTTCTCAGACAGAGGACTTATATATATAATATATGCCATTTATAGTGGTACATGCCTATAATCCCAGCCCTCAAGAAGCTGACTCAAGAGGATTCCCATTAGTCTGAGGCCAGTACGGGCTACATAGTAAGTTGAAAGTCAGGTTGAACTATATAAAGAAGCATTGTCTCAAAAAAAAAAAAAAAAAAAAAAAAAAAAAAAAAAAAAAAAAAAAAAAAAAAAAAAAAAAAAAAAAAAAAAAAAAAAAAAAAAAAAAAAAAAAAAAAAAAAAAAAAAAAAAAAAAAAAAAAAAAAAAAAAAAAAAAAAAAAAAAAAAAAAAAAAAAAAAAAAAAACTCAACAAATATATAAAGGACTCAAAGAAATTAGTCTCCCTAAAAAGGCCCAATCAAAAATCAGCAAATGAGATAGACACATCACAGATGAAATACAATAAAGAAATATTCAACATCACTGTCCACTAGATAAATGCAAATTAAAATGGTGAGATTCCATCTTATTCAGAAAAACTGGCCAGCATGAAGAAATCTAATAATAACATGCTGGTGAGGCTGTGGGGGAAAAGAAACACTTCTACATTTTTGTTGAAAATGTAAACTAATATAACTACTTTGGAAAACAATATGCAGATTTCTCAAAAATCTAAAAGTATGAATCCCATTTGATTCAGCTACTCCCCTTCTAGGTATCTTCCCAAAAGTTAAAGACATTATATTAGTGTAATACAGCACAATCCTTAATAACTAAACCTTGGAAAGGCCCTATATGTCCATCAACAGATTAATGGATAAAGAAAATGTGGTGTTCTCTACTCTACAGTAAAAAAGGCTAAGCTTGAGATATTTAGAAATAATAGCTATCTTTTTTTTTTTTTTTTTCGTGAAACCGGGAATTGAATCCAGGCCCATAGGTTGCCAGACAAGTGCTTATTCTACTGCACCACCTCCCCAGCTCAAGAATGGCTATCATAAAGAAATCAACTAATAGTAGATTCTGGAGAGGTTGTAGGGAAAAGGGAACATTTCTCCATTGCTGATGGGACTGTAGAGTGCTACAACCACTATGGAAATCAGTGTAGAAACGCCTCAGAAAAGCTTAGACTATAAATCTCATTTAATCCAGCTATTCCTCTGCTGGATATTTTCTCAAAAGATATGAAAACATTATACCACAGTGATATATGTGCACCCATGTTTATAGAAGTACGGTTTGTCATAGGCAAATCTTGGAAGCAACAAAAATGCCCATCACCTGGGGAATGGATGAAAAAGATGTATTTTTATACAATGGAGTTTTACTTGGCTCTAAAGAAAGACAAACTCGAAGATTTCATAAGTGGATGGAAGTAGAAGCCATACTCATAAGTAAAATAAACCAGTCCCATATGTATCAATATCATATTGTCTCCCTAGTGTAAGAACCTAAAAGAAGAAATAAAACCTGAGAGGTATAACAAATATAGTAAAATAGAAAGAAACAGAACTTAAGCATTAAACAATGAAGATGAGAGAAAAGAGAAAAGATGGGGGAAAAGGTAGGGAAAAACATATGATGGCTGAGGTGATTGTACTAAAAATTTCTGTCCGTTTTTTGAAAATATCCATTTAGAAATCCATCTGGACAGAGGACACTGCACAACACGCCCCTCTGAGGCACCTCAGCTCCCCCATACACACTACCTGCTCGGACAGGACGCTTAGGGCTCGGCTTTCACTTGCCACTCTTGAGCTACTCCTCAAACTAGAGTATCAATTCTTGAATATTTGGCCTTGGAATATCAACATTATTAAATACCCAACAAGTTTAGGATTATCTGTGTTATGCCTATGAATATTTAATACATTAAAAACTAAAGCTGAAAAAAATCATAAAATACAAACACATCTATGCTAATTACATCAAGAAAAGCAAGTGTAATACAAAAGCCATACTCGAATAACTCAGTCTTCTAAATGTGTTCCGTTTTCTAACATCATATCAATAATTACTACACTTTTTTTAAAATCATTTTTTCACAAAAAGAAAAGATAAGAGATAACAAAAATTTAAGATTTCTTGAAAGCAAGCAGTGACATGCAACCCTATGTACAACCTTACATAACTATATATGTTAATCTGAG
Organism: Ctenomys sociabilis; assembly: GCA_004027165.1. NCBI lineage: Eukaryota > Metazoa > Chordata > Mammalia > Rodentia > Ctenomyidae > Ctenomys > Ctenomys sociabilis. The sequence goes on along the minus strand of PVKA01002689.1, from coordinate 56,330 downwards.
TGTCTGAATTGATAATAAAAATAGATATTATATCAAGCATTGCTAGTCAGCTACTCTTGGTTTGAAAATCCATAACACGTATTGTTGTTTATTGCCCTGTTTCTGTCTTTGTTTCTGATTTTTGTTCTTGCTTTTATTTTTACTTTTCAAAAAAAATAAATTTAAAAGGCAAAGTGTACACCAACTCCACACAAGGCAGGCCAACGTTATGTACTGTAAGTGTATATAAATAAATAAATATTAAAAATTTTGAAGAGATTTTGCTCTCATTTCACACAAATGAAGATAGTTTATATTAACACTAAAATAAGCCTGACATAAATTGCAATGAGTAGAATAACAGTTGATGGCTGAGTTATGAAGGAGCTTGTTTGTTTTAAATGAACAGAAAATCAAAAATGTTGAGCAAAATTTAAAAATACATAATGCTTGTTATTCTATACCCTTTAGAAATCTAGTCACTCATTTGATTTAGGAACATGAAAGCTCATTTTCTATGAACTAGTTTGCTCTTCAAATTAGTCTGTTATATTAAATTTAAAAAACACTTTTATTCAGGCAATCCTGACAAATTTTTCAATTGAGCTAATTCTGAATTGTTTTTCATTTATTTTACAAATGGAGCTATAAGCTGTTGAATTTAAGGAATCCAGCATCGCTTCTTCTTTTTTTTCTTTTCCTTTTTCATTTTCCTTTTCTTGTTTTTTTTTTTTTTTTTGTTGTTGTTGTTGTTGTTGTTTTGGCCAATTTATAAGGAAGCAAACCATTGAGAACAGAGGTACGAAACCATACTGTAATAAAACAAAGAGCTATTATGTTGTCTGAAGTTGGCTTCTTTGCAGTGCATGGTACAGACAAAGAGCACTCATTTTCAGAAATGGAATTAAGAAGCAGAAAGGAAATAGCCCCACTTCTTCCTCCAGGTCCCCAGTGGATTCAGCATAATGTTTGCACGCAGCACACAATAGTTGGGTGAGTTTCAAGGAATTTGCACTTTTTGTGATTTTTTTAAAAAGAATTTCTATCACCTATGTAGAATTCAGAAATCCTTATTAATTCTTTATGCCCATGATAATAACTATTACCATCATGGTCCCATACTGCCCTCCTACTGATGGAGTTTTAGCAGCCTGCACACCTGGATCAGAGGCTGTACCTAGCGTCCCCCCAGCATCCTCTCTCCAGATGGATTTCTTCTGTCCATGTAAGCTAGCCAGCTTGCTTGCTTGCTTGCTCTCTCTCTCTCTCTTTCTCTTGTTTTAGTAGTCCTGGAGATTGGGCCCTGGACCTCCACACTGAGCTATGTCTCTAGGCCCCTTTTTTTATTTTTCAGTTTGAGACAAGGCCTTGCTAAATTGCTAAGTTGCCCAGTCTGGGTTTGAACTTGCAATCCTCCTGTTGTAGCCTCCCAGAGTGCCAAGATTCCATGTGTGCGTCACCATACACACTCTAAAAAATGTCTTGAATATACAGATATCAAAATGGAGAGATTCCATGTTTAGTTCTGAACTTGTGACTCTTGTTTAAGAACTAGCACCCCTGTTCATTCTGGTCCTGGCTTCCCCGTAGCAGCAATTGGATGTTGAAGATGTTGAAGGATAGCTCAGTGCTCTGCTGGGACATGACGCACACCTCTCAGGTACCTCAGCTCCCCCGTACACACTACCTGCTCGGACAGGACGCCTAGGGCTTTCACTGCCACTCTTGAGCCACCCTTATGCTGGAGTACCAATCCTTGAATATTTGGCCTTGGAATTTTCAACATTATTAAATACCCAACAAGTTTATCATTATCTGTGTCATGTCTATGAATATTTAACATATTAAAAGCTAAAGCTGAGAAAAACCATAAAATAGAAACACATTTATACTAATAGCATTAACAATTTTTAGAGGAAAAAATACTACTTCCAAACCAAAACATAAGAATTGCTATTTTGTGTTTGTTAAGATCTCTTTAATGTCAAATTTAATCAAATCAGCTGTGTTCGCATATCTTCTCTGCATTCAAGCTGTTGTGATATATTATTTTGGTTAGAGCATATGCAAATAACCTAATCCCACACATTTTTATAAGAAATGGAAAAACAGAGAAGCATATTAATAGCCTCTTCAGATAATTGTGGCTATACCACTCTGATACTACACCAACACTCAGCAAGTGGTGAATTCTTAAAGGTTAATTGCACTATAGGATCTAAAATCATAGTGAAGAATTAATCATACTGTTACATTAAAATTCACTGGTCTCTGTTATATTTCTAATCTATCTTCTACCCATGTAAGAGTTTATAACATTATACATTAGTCATTTGAAAAATACTGGTTCACTGAGTTACATATTTTCCAAATGTTGACACATTTCATTGTGTATCCAAAAAGATCACTTTTGTTTTTATTCTGATCTCATCAGAAAAGTCTTTAAAATGTTAAGATATTATGAAGCTTACAGTGTTACAAGTTTTCCTAAATCTTAATGCTGCTTGAAAGCTTTATCTTCATCAGCAGCAACACATTATGACGGCTGCTTTCCTTGAAGTGAGAGGGCAACTTCACTCCTTTTTAAGAAAATCTCTGCCGGATGCCCAAGTTTCCATAACATTGCTGACTGTCAATCATTCTTCCAGGTAAAAATGTTCCTTAGAGGAAAAATGGCCCCTAAGCTACAAGCCCAGCAGTTGCACAAGTGCTTTTCCTTAAGACATCCATCATGCTCCGTGATGCAGAAGAGCTTTCTGTATGCTGTACTTCTGATTCTGTCACACAGAATCTTTTAGAAGACATGTATCAATCATTGGGTGTTCTTTCATGAAATTGGTGGGCTTTGAAATGTGGGAACATGCAGAGCAGTGAATGAAGGACGCAGTAATTACCAGGGTGATTAGGTGCCACTGCCTCGAATTGAGCTCAGCAGCCAGCAATCCACCCACCAGCCTCACCTACCACTGGCCTTTAGTCCATCAGAGCAAATGCCCATGCAGTGAAAAAGGTAGACAACGTCCTGTGGTATTCCAGAAATGGTGTGACTTCATGGAAGGCCTGCAAGTGTCCCAGTCACCCTCGGAAGTCTACAGAGCACATTTTAGAATTCCTATAGTAGAAAAATATTTCCCTATCTCCATTTTCATATCAGAAGCAGGGAAGTAAGAGATCCTTTTGGAAGGTGACATGCTTTAGGACAGGAAGTAAGGGTGTCGCCTATATCACTTGCATAAGTTTCCTAAGTAGTCCCTAGAGCCACTAGCTATGGTGTGTATATAGTTTGAGTACATTACTCAAAGCTCATGCATTGCAAGCTTGGTCTCTAGTACAGCAATGGAGGGAGTGGGACCCCATGGAGGTGGTTGGGGAGGACAGTGGAGAGTTACAGGTGAGCTGCCGTAGAGTTCTGTTTCTCTCTGGGGACTCTGAGCTCTCCGAAGAATGGGTGGTTGTAAGAAAGAAACTGCAGGTCAATCACCTTCTGGCTTCCTGTTTCAACCGTTTCAAGACAGGATCTTCATCCCACATGCCATCACCATTGCCATCACCATTGGGTTATTGCAGCCAAGAGGAACCCTTGCTAACCAACTGTGCTATGCTATATGGACTTTTACACTGAAAAACTCAGTTACAGATCTCTTTTCTTTATAAGGTTGTTCTGTCTTAGGTATTTTGCTATAGCAATGCAAAATGAACTAATATGATGCCATTTGCATTTGTAATAATGGCCTGGACATATCCTCTGATAACCACTCTACCCCACTCAATCTACTTTTCCAAAGTATGCACACTTCAAAGTGTCAGCAACCCTCCCTGCCCAGTGTAGGGCAACATCATGATTACACTCTGATATCAAAAAAGGATGCATTTTGGAAGATGAGCAAGAGTTGAGAGAGCACCAAACACAGATTTTGCCTGTTCTTTTTATTTTGCCTACAACAAATTGGACAGAGCTTAGCTGCTACTACTACTAATATTTATTAACTCAAAACTAGGTACTTACTCTTGGTAGTCCTGTAAAGTAGCTTTTATTAACCCTACCTCACTTAGGCACTAAGATTTTACCCACCACCCGCTAGGGAATGGAGGAGGCATTTAAGTTTAGGTTTAAATGGCCCCACGTTCTCAGCTTCAGCCAGTCTGAAAAACCTGGAAGTTTCTAAGTGGGATTCAAACCAGCAAAGTACTGAAAATTTTATGCATGACTTGCTCCCAACGATGGCAATCACGTAAGGCGAGATTAAAGACAGTAGTGAGCAGTGCTGATAATAGAGATTAATACACATTTCCATATGTGCTGTGTTAAAAAAAATAATGATGAAGATGATTGCCATTTACTTATTTGGCAATGTTTATGAGCCAGGCACAAATCTATCTTTTGGGGAAAGAGCAAAGATGAAAGACAATGTCATGGGGCCAGGGAGATGGCTCAGTGGAATAGGCACCTCTCTGACAAGCGCAAGGGCCTGAGTTCAATCCCTGGTTCCACAAAAAAAAAAAAAAAAAAAAAGAAAAGAAAAGAAAAGAAAGAAAGAAAGAAAGAAAGAAAGACAATGTCCCCCCGTACAAGCTTCCAGTGTAAGCTGCTGTTTGAACATTTTATAAAGTTCAACAACACTGTGATGTACACATGATTATCACTACTGAAAAGTTCAGTGCTTCACTCAAGTTCACATCAGTTCTTGGAAAGGAAACTGAATTCATCCCCAGATCTGGCTGCCTCCGGAAACCTAGCCGCATGAATTGAAGCCCTTTCCTGGCTGAGCACCAGAACTATTTTCTGAAGAACCCTCATTTACAGATGATGGGCAAGCAGTACCAGGCTCCGCAAGCAGAAAGCAACTCTGATGCCACGCTTCGCCACTTGAAGAACTAATTAATTTGGAAGAGAGAAAGGAAGTGAAGGAGCAGCTCACATCTAATGTGAGGGTGCTAAGCAGGAATGGAGAGAGCCCCAGTTCCAGAGACTTATCCCTGGAGTGTCAGCTAAGCTAGTAAGCTTTTGTTTCTTAAACAAATTCCCCAGAGAAAGAGCTAAGAGTCAGTTCTTTTTATCTTTAGTATTAAACGCTAGGAATTACTGGCTCAAGTAGCTTCACCTAAGTAATGCAATTGTTTTGAGCAGTACAATCCAAAAGAAGGAATAAATTGCCAAATTGGCTATTTAAGAAAGAAAACTGTGAGGGTGCTAGGTGAGAGGATTTATAGCTTACCTTATTTAAATTTCTCAACACTCAGAGAAGGTCATTTTCTTTGTTAGCAGTCTTATAGAGGAACATTCTGAACATAAGAGAGAATAAGAGACTTAACCAGGTCTACAGATTACAAAATCCTTCCTCTCTTCTATACACCAGGGATTAGCAACTACAGCCCACAGGCCAAACCCAGCCCACTACTTGCTTTGTAAATAAAGTTTTATTGAAATACTTCCACACCTACTAATCTACTTTTCTTGTATAAAGCAGCTGTTATACTTACCCTGAGTAAATGCAACAAACACCATATGTCTTGCAAAGCCAAAAGTATTGACTAGCCAGACTTTTTTCAGAAAACGTGTGCAGAGATTTTCACAACAGTTGAGTGTTGTGGTTTCTGTTCTTAGAGTTTCTTTTTAATTTGTTTGTGAAGTCTTGCTCTCTTTATAAATCAAGATATCTACTCCTCAAGGGAGCCATCTGCGCTTGCGGGAAGTTGGGTATGGGAAGAGGGTGAGGGAAAGACAGAGAACTAGGGAGGATAGGAAGTAGGGAGAGAGAGGGAGAAGGACTGATGAGAGAGACAGAGATGTGGAAGGACCAGGCCTTTGTGAGGCTCCCAGGCATTATTCTTTAGGTTTTCCTGAGAAGTTGTGTCTTGACTAGTTCAAAGAAAACACACTCAAAGTGGAAAATTTGTTTACATAATTATGGACCTTAGTTTTAACAACTATGGAGCATATTGAGTTTTGAAGCAGTATAATAAGGAACATTGGATTAAAATAGTAACAATTGCCAGGGCAAGGAAGTCCAAAGGAGATACAAATAACTTATGTCAGATCTAAATAAGCAAATAGCTTATGTCAGCCATAGAAATGGGTACAGAAACAGTAACTACTGTACTTAAAAAAAGCCAGTTATTAATTAGCACTTCTTTTCATGAATTAAAATTTATATAGTTTTGCTTATTAGAAATTCAATCACTAAAATTTTTGGAAGATAATTTTAAGTAGGGCCACATTTTAAAATAAAATTCAGAGCTCAATCACAGCACAACACCAGTGTGCAATTTCTTACTTACCTATGTAGCAAGATGTCTTAAACTGACCTAGAAGCTTGAAGAAGGGTCACAGGAATCTTTTACTTGCAAAGTAATATTTCCAACAATATTGTCACTTCTACTCTTAGCTATAAAATTCAGACATAGAGATGGCATATATGCAATAAATATTTTATTAAATGAGCAGATAAAAATGATATTGTGATATATATTGTACCTCTTTTGTCATATTGCTGGATAACACGACTTGAGTCAAATGAACATCATTACTTGCTCACAGCGTGCTCGGCCTTGGACAGTGTGAGTGAGACTCACAGCTCCCTATCTTCTGGGACTTCCTGGTCTAGGAGGACTTGCCTGGATCTGACTGAGGGAGGATCACAGCTGCTACAATCAGGTTTTTGCTTTTGCACCTTAACCAGGGCCCTCACCAAGAGGCAGCACCAAGGTAGAAGACGGAGGAAATGTGGGCTAAAATGAAGCCAAAGATGAGGGAGCAAAACAACATGAGAAAACACCATAATTAGATGCTTTTTTTTTTAATTTTTGTTTTATTGAAGTACAAATATCAATGAAATAGTTTTAAGATACCTTGACAAGATGGATTTAATAAATTAATACATTGCAAACTGTTTTCATAAACAGTTTGGTATCATAGAAGGTGCATACATGACATTATACTTACAGACATTATTGCACCGTATGTCTCTTATCAGTAAATAAAGAGAGTGTAGCTCTTTGTGTATCTTATTTTTTATACCTGAATTACATCAAAGATTCAATAATTAATATTTTCTACCTTGATATTTTCCTAGTGGTTGTCCATAGTACTAGAAGCTGACATAATATCCTGTCCAGTCACCATTAGTGCAAATCTTGCCTCTCATAGAATTATGTAGAAGCACAGCGTTATCTATCCCAACTGTACTGTCCATACACACACATCATAATTCTTCCTTTCTATACCCCTTCCTTTGTCTACACCTGTCAAAGATGGGCCCTCCATTGTCATTCAGCTAACTTAGGTGCTTGAACTCAACAACACAATCTAACTCAGTCCAGCATTCCACAACAATGGTGAGTTTTCTGAAGAAGTTGTTGACCATAGCCATCTACAGCTCAACTTAATATTATGGCCCTGTGATGTATGCTTCATTTTTATACTTTTCTACTGGATGGTTAAGACCAAGAGAGAGCAAGACTTATGTACCAACACATGTACTTTATGTTTCTTATGAGGTCAGTGAAGTCCCCTCAGGGTTTATCTTGTAATCCCGTACCTTATTCTGTAGATCCTTTGTCTGTGTCATCCATGTGGATGAGTTACAGCCAATGCTTGACCAATTTGCTCTCTGGGAGAGCCGGGGAGAAAGTTTTCTCTCCATGTGACTCTCCCCAGGCACACTATAGATCATCAATCTCTTTCCTCTGTGGCTCCATAATCTCCTTGTTCAGAGAATATACACTTCTCAGAGGATGAAATTAAAGAAGCGAATAAATATATGAAAAAATGCTCCACATCGCTAGTCATCCATGAAATGCAAATAAAAACAACACTGAGATACCATCTCACTCCAGAAAGAATGGCTATCATAAGGAAATCAACCAACAACAAATGTTGGAGAGGTGTGGGGGAAAGGGAACACTTCTCCACTGCTGGTGGGAATGTAGACTGGTGCAACCACTGTGGAGGTCAGTGTGGAGACTCCTCAAAAGAGTAGGACTAGAAATCCCATTCAAGCCGGCTATCCCCCTACTGGGAATTTTCCCAAAGGATTTAGATACATTGTATCATAAAGATGTATGTGTACCTATGTTTATAGCAGCGCAATGTGTGATAGCAAAATCTTGGAAACAACCAAGATGTCCATCACATGAGGAATGGTTGAAAAAGATGTGGTATTTCTATATAATGGAGTATTAATCAGCTATTAAGAATGATAAGTTTGAAGCATTTATACTGAAGTGGATGCCACTTGAACATATACTCATAAGTGAAATAAACCAGACACACATGTGTAAATATCGTATAGTCTCCCTAGTATAACAAGCAAAAAGCAGAAATACAAAAGGTAATGTACAACAAGTAAAATCAATTGAGTCCGATAAGGCAAAGTGAATGGCATATGCTGTAGGATACTAATCAGCTTTTCTTCTGGATGGCTAACAACCTAAGTTCACAGATCAAAGTTGGAGAAATAGAAGAGCCACAAGGTCAGCCAACATTTTGGCCCTAGCCTTTCAAGGTCAGCGAAGACTCAGGACATAGGAGAACCTGTACTGCAACATCATGAAACTCAGGTGAGCTCCAAATTTTCTGAACAAGTAGATGCTTTTGACTTTGAAAATGTCCTTTTGTTCTGAAGAACGGGAGCAGGGTCCCTCCAGCCAGTGTCTACTATGTAGCTCATTCTTCTAGATTATCTTTGGCAAGATCTCATTAAAACCTCATGACCACCCTTTGAAATGGAATTATTTTTGTCATTTTATTAAAAACCCTAAACCTGAAGGCATTAGTGAATTGCAGAGCAGGAATTCAAAGCACATCTTTTCATTCTTTTTTATTTTTTTTTTTTCATTTTCATTTTTAACTACCTAGCTTAGGTTTTTTCCATTACTACATATAATATGTGTCCACCAGGGCTTTAAGATGCCAGTTAGTTAGGTAAGTTACGTGCCTCTCCTTTATCTAGCTAATTTAGATAAATCACTTGGGAAAACTCATCTAACCTCTCTCAGTTTAGACTGACTCCCCCACAAACTAGCAGCATCTACTTAGCCTTCCTCGCTACAGAAGAGAATGAAAGAGTGAATCAGGTGAAAGAAGAGAAGTTTTGTGCTTGCATTTGGCTGATTGGAAAGACCAGCATATGGAAGATAGTACTAATAATAAATCACTGCAGTAATCTTACCATTGAAATGACCTTTTCTCTCTTTCTGAGAACACTCCTCTTGCCCTGTCCCCCCTTTGTAGTCAGGTTCTAATCTACAAGGAAAAGGCTTAGAATTTGTCCATGAAGGAATGTGAAGACACACAAAATAATTTACACCTTTTGTCCTTCTAAGAGTAGAGTCACCCAGCATCATTCACAGCTCCAGCATGGGAGACTGATGTCTGTGTCACCAATGACTCCCATCTTTCTACCTGCATCCAACATGCCATGGTTGATTCTGGAGGACCAAACTCCTTGAGTTCTCACATGATAGTAATAGCTCATGGCTGTGAATATTGTTCACAGCTCAGATTGTATGGCATTTGCATCATGGACCTCATAGTTTTGTCTATCGTTACAGCTAAGGCAGAGGTTAGCAACCAACTGCCTTGTCATTAGCACACCTTGGGAGGGCCTTGTGCATGCTACGCATACACTCCACCCTCCAGCTGTTCTATGGCAATTTTCTGCCAGATGGGAAATAAAGCATACTGACAGAGAGCCACTTTTTTTTTAATTTTCATGAAGGTGCCATATGGGCTAATATTATCCCCCAGGAAAAGAATGCTCCCTTTTTTCCTGTGTCTCTTGGCCTTTATATTCATTAGCTATGACTGCACAGATGCTACGTAACAAACAGCTCCAAAAATTTTCATTGTCTAACATCAACGGAACCGCTGCCATGGATTACTGAGAGGAGAAAATTATTTTTATGTGTGTACAGATTTGGTGTGCTCTGCTAGACTCAACTGGATCTTGAGCAGCTTGCCATCAAGACCACAAATGAGATTTAGTTGTGCTCTGTGGTCTCTCAGGCTGAGGTTCATGCTGCACCTGTTACAGCTACTGGAGTACTCTCTTTTCATCACAGACAGCAGTGGCACAAGGAGTTAAGTCAAAACACATCAATGCCTTCAAAGCCTTTGACTATACCTTGTACTCCTGGCTTCTGTATACCAGAGCTGGCTTCACAGTCAAGTGCATCCCAGAAATAGGGAATTGTATTCCTCCCACCGAGATAGAGACAGGTGAGTGGAATTTTGCTAAGTGTAACATAACCTGCAGCTAAACTACTCCATGCTACTCTATCATAGTACATATTGTAGGGAAAATCCACTATTGCTACAGCTCAAACAATATTAGACACTATTTTCATGTTGAGACAAATCATTTCCTGTATACCCAGTGATTTCTGCATCTTGGTTTTTACAGTTTTTTAAACCAATCTGTCAATTGTTTAGCTTTTTACAGATTTGTGCAATAGATTATTGTTGATGAAGGACTAGACAATAAGCACTTGGACCCTGTGTAATGACTCAACCCTGCCACCACAGTGCAAAAGCAACCATAAGCAAAGCTTAGGCAAATGGACCTAACCATGGGCCAATAAAATGTTACAGAGATAGAAAGGAGGCCAGCCTTTGTAACAGGTGCAACAATAAAGGTATGCCTCTAGTCTTAGTTAGCTATTGCCACATACACCCCAAATTAAGTGACTTGAAGCAACTATTTTGTTTTCCCCCATGACTCTGGACATCAATGGGGCACAGCTGGATGATTCTTCTGTGTCACGAAGGTTGCTGCCCCTTTGGGCAACTGCTACTCTTTCACCCATCTGACATCTTGGCAGGGCTGCCTGCAAGGCTGGACTCGCTGGGAAGCTGTAACAGCAGGTCCCAGCTGTTGTGTGTCTCCTCACACCTGGCCTCCCTGAATCTTAGGTCTAGAACTGTCATTTCTGCCATGTTCTCCTGGTAAAGCTCCTCATGTCATCGATGACCTCTGTCAGCCCTGCCCCATGCTGGCTTGTGTCTGAATGTCAACTTTCTCCTCCCTAGACCTTCAAATGAGGTGAAATTATTTTTAGTGCTTCACTTTCAGTCGGTAAGCAGGAATTTTTTCCTACAAGGTAACTCCAAACACCCTGCTCCAAAGACTTCTCGGTCTAGAATGATGGTGGCTTGGCCCATGACACTAAGTTGATTAACATAGTGGCAAAGGAAGGGAGCCCTCTCCCTAAACAGGCCTGGTTTGATTGAGACCTTGGGCATTTCCCAGTGCATCTCTTCTACCAAAGACGTAGCTTTACGCAACCTCTGGCTCCATGTGCCAAGGAGTGCTGACACAGTTAGGGCCTGAAAATGTCAAAAGGTCTAGGGGTTGAGCAAAATGGGGTGCTCCCTGTCATGCATAATGTTGAATCTAACAAACAATATAACAGCCCCTAGGGACAATCTAGAGGGCTGTTTACTCTCAAGCCCAAACACTCCTCATGAATCATCATCTTACTTTTTCCAATGGAGCTATCATTTTGTCTAAGGTCATGGGGTAATGCTGATAACAGCCAGTGTACCCCCAAAAGTACACTGCTACACTGAGCTTCTGTCTGCTTACATCAGTCCAGTCATTCTCTCAGTCACAGTTGTCACTTTCTAACTCTGCCCCAGATTCAATGCACTTCTTAGGCCCACCCAAAATTAGACAACAGATGACCATGGTGACTTTGGCCCCAAGATATACTACTAACATATATCCAACTTCTCAACCAAGACTCTCTGCTTTCTTCATCTGCCTGCATTAAGACTGCCTTTAAAACCTCCTCAGCCTGGTCTCTAGACCAAGACAGGAAGCTGGAGAAAATAATAAAATAAGAAATGGATTATCACAGGTACCTTTTCCCAGGAAGTAAATGAGATGAACTGGACTAGAAGTTAAAGTAACCAGGCCTTACATGTGTGTGTACCTCTTTCTTCCCCTGCATGGAATGGAGCTACCTCAACTCCACGCCACATTGCACAAAAAGCTTGAGAGAAATGAGGGGCATACAGACCTTTCCAGATACCATACCTTAATCCAGCCCCTGGTAACCTGCTTTGTGTCCCATGTGCTGCATACCTGCAGGACCATAAATCAGAGCTGTCAACACCCAACAGGACTCACAGCAGGCATCCTGGAACCAACACACCCTAATCCCTTTCTAATCTTCTGTTTGTTGGGCAACTGCCTCTTGGTTCTATCTCCCATTTATAGCCCTGCTGGCTTGACAAATGAATGTATTCTCCTGCTCTCTCAATCTGGCATAGACCTGTTCATCAGCTCTTATTCTTTTTCGTGTCAAGCACAAAATTACCCCAACTGCCTGGGAGGACTTCACCAGCTTCAGTCACATCCACTGAGGTCTTTTGAGCTGGAGGCAAGGATTCGGGACTGTCGAGACTTGTTGTCCTGAATTCATTGCAGAAGTCAGGCACAGACCTTGACCTCATAAGCAGTTGTCCTACCAAATGGAGACAACTGGCCCACAGTGAGCTATTTCTGAAAGACTCTGCATGAAGTACCAACGAAAAGTGATACCCAGAGGAAGCCCAGCCAGACTGAACTACTTAAGAAACAAAGCATCTTTGAGAAATGAAATTAATTAACTGCTTCCAAAGGGAGCAGAAAATGGGAGGTTGGGAGAGGATGGAAATTTTTATATAAATTTCTAAAGGACAGGGGACTTGAAAGTAAACTGTAGGAATTTCAAGCTCTAAATTAAAAAATGCCTTCCAACATCATGGCTTTAGTGGTGTGTGATAGACACTCTATACTGGAACTGGGCTATGTATAAAGGAAAGCTCTGACCGAGAAGAACAATAAATTAAATGCATACATCGAGAGGATTTGGGCTTTTTAAAAATTACTACACAATATTCTCTCAGGCTGATTTTAGACTAGACCTTGACAGGGTGAGATTGTGAATATAAAAGTGAGCTTTTGTCAATCAGAAGGCACTTCTGCCAAAAAAAAAAGTTCCTAGAGAATAACGAAAGGGAATTTCAAAGATCTAGTTTACATTCGCTGTGTCTTCAAGCCCATTTCCTTGGGATTTAAGAAACCATAAGGATTTTGAGGCTTTGGAACAGCCAGAGAAAACACTGCTTAGCGTGAGTCGCTCTGTGTACAGTGTCCAGTCACCGACATGTTATTTCTGACTATTCTACTAAATTCTTTTGACCTCCTGCCCCCCTCCCTCCAATCCTTGCAAAGTTGGTTGCTTTCTAGTGCAGAGGAAATACTAGCTACATCCTCTCTGTCCACCGTGGTTCCCAGGAACAGAAAGGAAAAGAATGGGACAGTGCCTGTGGAAAACACCCACCCAGGAAGGAAAACACTCTCCAAGTCCAGTGAAAGCAATCCTCCAATCAGAAAAGGGATTTCTTTAGCCAGATGAATAAAAAGATTCTACTAAAATAGATAATTATCAATCACTATGTGAAGAACATTATATGTTTGGCGCTAATTCTGCCATTTTGACTCTAAGAGGTGGTTTAACTTTATTGTTAGACTCCAAGAGCAGTTTGATTCTGCCATACAAAAAATTTTAGCAGCCAACATAGCAGAACAACTGTGGTCTCCACAATATGATGTGTGTGTGTGTGTGTGTGTGTGCGTGCATGCGTGTGCGTGTGTGCATGCGTGCATGTGTGCATTTTCTTTCTATGTATCTGTATATGACTTTTCTCCCTTTGTGTCTCTGTTGCTCTATTCAGTTGCCACTGGGGACCTCTCACTTTCTGAGCTTATCTTCATCTCCAGGTCTCCCTAAGTCTGTGTCCATGTATTTGTAAAGTCCTCATCTCCTTTGTGTTTCTCCCCTTCTTTTCTCTTGGCCATCTACTTTCTGTCTCTCTTTCTCCTTTTCCAAATTTTTCCATCTCTTAATTTGATCAAAGCAAAAATAATTTCATTAAAAACAAAAAAATCAGCCGGGCATGGTGGCATATGCCTGTAATCCCAGCACTCGGGAGGCTGAGGCAGGAGGATTGCTGTGAGTTCGAGACCAGCCTGAGCTACAAAGTGAGCTTAAGGCCAGCCTGAACTGCATAGTGAGACCCTGTCTCAAAAAGACAAAAAAAAAAAAAAAAAAAATCAAGAGTATCTATTGTGGTATACTAGAAACCAAAAATTATAATAGTCTACTGGGGTTACCAAAATGAAGCAATATTGGTGTGATTCTGTCACAATTCTTGCATTCTCTGTGCCCTAGAAGTCAAGTAGTAAGTTGAAAATATTGCAGACCCACACGGTAGTGCACCTGCATTCTGCGTGGCCCTCCCCAGCTGACCTCAGCCTGTGCCTCACTGACTCCAAACCTGCCCCAAATAGGAATTCTCGCAAGACAAAAGTCACTGAGGCAGCCCAGGATCAGAAAGCAACTTCACCGTGAACTTGTTGGGCAACCTCAGGAGCTTGCAAGCCCCAAATCATTGCTCTACTAAATGAAGCACTCTTCTCAGAACCCTAGATGGCACTGCCCAGGCAAGGTCAGCAGCAGCTGGTAGAGATGATTGGTTTCTTCCTGCTCATCTTGTGTGAAAGTCAACAAAAAAAGAGAACCAGGCCTCAGGACATCTGTAAGTCACTTAGATCTTTTTAGAACACCAATTGCTTCTCTCTTTCTTTGCTGTTTTCCTAGGCTCCTTCCTTTCAGCAGCCAGTAACTCAGTTCCACACTCGTGTGCACACACATGCACACACACATACACACATACACACGCACATGTATATGCACACATGGCTGTGTTTCTTCCTGACTTTTGTTTTTCTTGTAGTAAATAAATGTTATCATTTGTTAAAAATTGCTACCATCTGAATGTTTATGTACCCCAAAATTTGTATGTTGAAAGTAAATACTCAAAGCAATAATAGCCTAAAACAGGGACTTCAAGGGCTGAGAGGGTGTGACCCTGCCAAGGGATGCAGAAAAGCCCAAGAGAATGTGCCCACTCTTCCCACCACGTGGGGATGCACTAGGCCAGTACCACATGTGGGGAGCACCCGCTCAGCAGTCAGCTCTGCCTGCACCCTTGCTTTCCCTTCTCTGAAACTGTGGGCAACAAATTTCTGTTGTTTGTAGGTTACCAAACCTGTATTGTTTTTCTTATACCAGCCTAAATTAATTAAGACAAAAGTCAGCCACAGAGCCAGCACTTTTCAAAATGTCTTACATTTCCTTTTCATGTGCTCTAGCAGGGCACTATTGGTACATCCATGCTCTAGGTGGGAAAACTGAGGTATGGACCATATTAACAACTTGTCAAAATCCATGCAGCTCGCAGTAACAAAACTGAGACCCATGCTAGTGCAGGGAGTTGCAAGCCACCATCCCATCTCTCCTACACACCCCTGCCAAGTCCCAGAGTATTCCCCAATGACTTCTCACAAAAACCAGGATAGAACAAACTTTTCTCCAGATAAACAGCATGAGTATGCTGAGCAACACAGAAAACTCAGGGTCATCTTAAAGGGCTAGCACTCCATTTGAGTGCCGTGGGGATCCCATTCCCTCTGGCTCTTTACTTAGAGACTTCAAGAAAATGCTCCCCTTTCTTTCTCACTGAATATAATTTATCGTTATCAAACCTGAGAAGAATGAGGCTTTCACTGGACTTTTCTCCGAGAGCCTGTTGAGATGAAAGGTGCAATAATAGACCCACAACGCAGTTGCTTTTTATCTGTGAAGAGCTGGCTTCATAGGATTCTTTAATAAAGAGAAAAAATGAAACATTGTGTTGAGATGAAGCATACATTGTGTGCGTCACAAAAATGGGCATGTGACTGTCCACCAGGATGGCCTGTGTCCCTCACTGTTTGTATTTGGTCTGTCCCAAGAGTGGGAAACCCGTTCTCTAAGCAGCTGCAGTACTGACCAAGTAGCTAATCCAGGTTCAAAGCAACTGCAGCTTTTTTAAGTTTCCCCCCATCAAGGAGTTTTATTTATTTATTTGCAGAACAAGCATTTTAAAGGTGAAGTACAGAGACTCAATGAAGTTGAGCAACTTACTAAATAATCACATGGCTATACACACCAAGCCCTTAGTGTCTTGTCTAGATCCCGCTGTACCACAGTACTCCAGAATCATTTTTTTTTTTTACAGTCATTTAATAAGAGCTTACTGTGGTTTCTGCAGCTGCCATAAACTTGACAGATTCATTATAGATTCACTGAGAAGAGACACGGAACAGTGTTAACACTACCCTATCTAGAAGAGGTCTTTTCCACCGACATCCATCTTCTTGGACCGATAGCTTTAGCTTTATGGCTCTCAGTTTCCACATCTTTTGAAGATATGAGACTAGATCAAAAGACCTAATTTATATTTCTTCTTACTTTTTGATATTAAAGATTTAAATTTTAAGTACAGGAGCCCTACCCATTCTTTTCACCCAGTTAAAGGAAAAATGCACTGAAAATTTAGCAAACAAGACAATGGATAGTACCTGGCTTTGTGTCAAGCAAAAGCCAGCCTGTGAAGCGCGAAGTCCTGACCTTGAAATGCTGGTTAAAATAGATGATGTGCAGGCTACTCGCTGGCTGCAGAGCCGGCCCAGAAGTAGGTCAGCAAAGCTACAGGGCAGCCCCTGTCACTCCCGGGCTGAGCCAGTGCAACCAAGAGTGGGGAAAAAAGTGTTCTCAGACAGACAAAGAGCCGCGTGTGGTTCCGGGCAGTGTGTCACACTGACAAAACCATCACCACCAAATGAAATCAACCGGGGGAAGCTGTCAGCCCAGCCACATCCGGAAGGGTACCGTTGACTCCTTTAATTAATTAGTGATTGTCTTGGGTTTTTATTTCTTTTTTTGTCTCCAACCACTAAAACAAATTTTGTTATCCACTTTCTTGGGGCCTCGCCACACTGCTACCTCTTACAGGCTTCCTGCCAAGGACATAATGGCCTGGTCAGGCAGATGGACAGGACTAGCTACTGAAGCAGCCCACACACTGGAGAATCACTGAGTTGGGGGCAGGGTGTTCCCTGTGACAGAAGTCAAGCTCTGGACCATCCAGCCTTCCTTGCTTCTATCTCGCTTGCTCTAAGAGGGGTTACCATGGGTTGTCCAGAGGCATGTGTTTCTTCTAGAATCCCCGGGGCTTGCTGGCCATGTGACTTTGAGCACAAATCCTAACGTTTCTGTGTCTCAATGTCCTCTTGCACAAAATAGGAGCAATACACCTATTTACATCAAGATGTTGCCATGTCGGGCATCCATCAGGAAGAAACAGGCTGGATGTAGCAAAAGCACAAGAGGGTGTCAGTGCCCTACAGCTGGTCCTAGTGGGGGCCTAGGCTTGAGAGGCACTGGCCCACCTATGAGCATCCACATACCTAGAAGTTAGGGGTGTATAAAAGAAACTATGACCTACAAAGCAAGGACAAAGCCTTCTGATATTAAGAGGAAAAGCGGGCCAGATATAGATGGAGCCTTGTGATGCAGCACCAGGAATAAACATCCTGACTGTTTCCTGCCCCCTCCCTCAAAGCCTCCATCCTCCCCCATGGAGGAGGACCCTTCACACATCCTGCAGCAGGCCCAAGCAGGTAGAAGGAGTGGAGAAGGAATCTCCCTGGGCACATAGAAGCCACTGAGCACCAAGAATTCAATGAAGCAGTATGCAAGGTTCCAAGCATAGTACCTGGACTACCCATTTAGTGCAGTCTGTGGTTCAGCAGGAGCATCGTAGAGAAGGGAAAGGGAGGACCAGGAGACAACCACTCACTTGTACTCTCGTGGCCCTGAAGTTTCTGCCTCTGTGGTAAGATTCGCCCCTGGTCATGAGGATCCACCATGAGGTCCTCTGGGACCTTCAGTAAACTGAGGCATCAGAGAAGAGATGAGTATGGGGCTTCTACAGTGTACTGTGCTGGGATTCAAGGTTTACTTTCAAAATTTAACTCATAACCACTTGGTCTCAAGTTTTATTTGTTCTTAATTCCAAGATAAACTGTGGCACTAGGGCAACACAAGAGAAATTCTAGGGACTCTGTAAAATACAAATGCCCAGTGTAGCTACTGCCCTCTCCTATTTTGTCCCAGACATTTTCCTGAGCTCTTACTGACTTCACACACAGCTTCACATGTCCACCCCCATTTTCCTCAGAGGAAGCAAAGTCTCAAAGCAGGAGTGCATCAGCCTGAACTCCTGTCCATGGAAAGCCTACTGCCTTATTACTCAGCCAATGACACAAATACCCAGTGGGGAGGATAGTTGAAATCAGTTGGCTCTAACTAAGGCAGGGGTAGCTGCAGTGAGCTGATCTCCTAGGCTTCCCAGAAGCACACAGCCCTCTGAGGAAGCCAAGAACTGCAAAGCAGAGTGTGCAAAGCCCCCCACTCCACCCCAGTGCCCCTCACCTGTCCTCCAGATGTTTCCATCTCTCTCCAGCGCCTCCCCTTCTTCCCTGTGCACTGAACTACAGGTCCTAAACTACCCGGTCTCTATTGGCAGGGAATTTGAGAGCCCATCGGATAATAACAGAAACCACTGTTATAGAATGTCAGACTGATTATGAAGCCCTCTCATACTTGTGATTTTATTCCATCCCAAGTACAAGCTTGGTTCTCACTAAAGTGAGAAACACCGCCAGGTCTGGAACTCATTTTTTTTTTTTGCCCCAAGGTCACTATCCTCAAAACAACAGCTGCTCAGAGGCCACAGGCTGGATGGTCGCAGATTTGGTTGCATTTTTCTGATTTTTTTAAGTTATTATTTCATTGCATTAGTGGCCATCATTTTCTATTTAACACCATCTGAAACTCTCCATTTATAGTCTGTCCGCCTCCTCTCCAAGGACGCACATCAGCACCCCTAATGGACAGTGCACGCCAGACGACGTGTGCCTGGATCCCCAGCATCTAATCTAACACCAGTCATGCAAAGTGCACACAGTTCATATCTGCTGAACAAAACTCTGAATCCTTCAGTCTCCTTCCTGGAGGTCATTTACTCAAACTAGGTTTCAAGGCTCCCAAAGCTAAAAATAACAAAGTTTTGACTCAGCAGCTGGCAAATGTCCAGGTTACTTTTAGTTTCTGAGGTTAAGAAGGAAAAGTGGGCCAGACATCCACAGAGAAATTGCCAGAGGCTCATCTTCACACAGCGACTGTCAAAGCCCCATGCGTAACGAATGTTCACGAAGGCTAGTTCTACTTCTTATTTTCCCAGGAGTCTCGACCTTCACAGTCTACAATTTCCAGGAGTTTATGGTTCTGTCTCACAAGACTGTGAGCTTTCAAGGAGCAATGACTCCCTGTTACTCACCTCTGTTTTCCTAGGAATTAACAGTGGACCTGGATCAAGCAAGGCCCTGAGGACAAATGCAATGAACATTTGTGATTGATTAGCAAGGTTGGCTTGAACAACCGAGTATAGAATCATAGAATTGTAGAATTAGAGTGTATTTCAGCAACCATCTGCTTTGATTCAATTGCTGACAGTTCATGGGCTAGAGGGGTGGTCCCCGGTGCAATGGTATGAGAAGTACTGGAAATGCTACAAGGTAGGAAGGTGAGAAGGTCCCTGGGGCACCATGCTAGTGAGAGGCTAAAGCCCATCTCCTGGGAGTGGGTAAGGTCTACCCAGACTGGACTGGATAAAGCTTTTGCTTCTATTCTCACATGCTTGTCCCTCACACATTGGCTTATCTACCATTCTGTGATACAGCCAGGAGTTCCTCTCTAATGCTAGGCCTATACCATTTGGACCTTCAAGCCACTGGAATCATTGAGCCAAAGAAACTTTTTTTCTCCATAAACTACCCAGCTTTGGGTGTTTTGTTGTAGCCATGTAACAGAAGAATAAGACACTCTTTAAAGTATTTTGTCCAATAGGTTAGCCACTCACTGCGGAGATGTAAATAAAAAATTAATTGAAATTGTACTGCTCAGTCACATTAGCCATTTTTCCAGGTCTCAATAGCCGGTGACCAGCAGCTGTGCTATTGGGAGGTACACAGGATGGTCCGCAGTGCAGAAAGTCCCTTTGGACAGCTCTGAAAAAGGTCTCATTTTATAGTGAAAGAATTAATCACAAAAGAAACAGTAGCTTCCCAAATCACTCAGGGAGGAACATGTAGAAAAATGAGCAAGAACCCGTGAACCCTTGTTACCTCTCAGTGTGTTTCATCTGCTACTTTGGACTCACAACCTGTGAGGCTCTCACATATGACAGTAACAAAAAGCCCTCCTTTTTTCAAGTCAGCACGGCCTTGGATAGCTGCTGAGCAATCCTAGATGCACGTCGCAGAGAATAAATGCTCGGCCCAGCAAGCAAATGCTGGGAAACCACGGCCTCCCACAGAAAGCTGGAGGCCACGAGATCTGAAGCGCTCCCCAACATGAGTTGCCCTGTTTTTGTTTTCATTTTGTTTTGGTTTTGTTTTTTCCTTAAGTTTTTCAAAATTGTTTTCATTTCAATGTTGGAGGTCAATATCCAAGACCAACACTCTTTTTGAAGCATTTCTTTTGATTTTAATTTCTTAAAGTCCTCATTTGAACTCCCTTTTTGTTTATATTATACCCATCCCACAATTTTCCTTTCTTTCCAGGTAACTTGATCCTTGAAAATGTGCTGCATCCATCCATGCCCACTGCTTTTAATTAAACATCAACTCATTCTTTCAACTGGGTCTTGTAGGATTTTACATTGTCTTTTCTAAATGCGTTTGTCTTTTCCTAAAATTACATCAAATCAAGTTCTTAAAAATATGTTTCTTAATCTTTAAATAGCTTGGAATGAATATTGGCAACATCTTAAGACAACCTGTAAAAGAGAAGAAGTAGGCTCTAACCGAACCTGTTCCATAGAGAAGCAGGGCACATTCCACACATCAGGGCTGAGCCCCCAGATCACAGGGCGCTCACCATCCAGGGGAGTCCTGCAAACCCCATATCAGATTCCACTCCTACAGGAAGCCAACACAACTGTCCCAGCATAGGGAACTTGTACTTTCATTTTCATTAGAACAACACAGAGAACTGCATAGAAGCCAGCATTTACCTTGGACACCTGGAATTCTGATGGACACCTTTGCCATGAGCAGACACCCCAGGACCTGCCAGCAAGTAGTCCCCAACAGCCAGCCTGGCCGACAGAAGGCCTGGGTGCTGGTGCAGGGAGCTGGAGGTGAGGAGAATCAAGCTCCCAAGGTTCCCAAGCCCCCAAGTGATCCAAGTACACACTGCAGCCCTCCTCAGCATCTGCAACGAAGACCCTCCCGTGGACAAACAGAGCAGAGTGGGGGGAGAGTACTTAGGAAAATCCCACTGATGAGTCATATTTTTTTGGTATGTCTCCTAGGGCTTCTGAAGACTTTATTATCCCCATAAGTAAAATTCTTAAAATTACTAAAAGAAGGTGCTTATTGAAACCTATAGCTCTCCATCTCTTGGCAGGCTTTGATTTGAAACATTCAAAACACATCCAACAGCCTCTTCTTCCCTGAAGACAGGGGCTTTAATGTTTACAAAAGAAAGAAAAAAAGCAGAAAAAGAAAAGCAAAAGGCAAGCCTCCTTGTGCCAGCTAGCTCCTTCCTCTTAATGAAAAATGTTACCTAAAGTTAAAGTATTGAAACTGAAATAGGGTAAGCCACCTTTAAACATAAGTAATACTCTTTGTTCCAAATGAACAAAGAAACATATGTCCCATAACCTAGAGCCATGTGTACGCAATTTTCAAGCAAACACTGGCGCTGCAATCCAGATCTACCTCTTTATACTGCAAATGAGGAAACTGAGGCCCAGACTGGCTAAAGAATTTTAACAATTAGCAGGTGCCTGAACCAACACTTGGGCCAGATGTCCACACTCCATATCTTTTAGAAAAAAAAGAACAAAAAGTGGGAAAACCATTCTATTAGAGTAAGGAGTGAACTGTTTAAAGATAGAAAATTAACACAGGCTTCTTGCTTTCCCCAGTCCCACTGTGGCTATGTTCTGTTAGGGTCAGCTCTACACAAAAATATAAACTAATTGGAGAAGCAGAACAAAGCAGCACAGCACAAACAGCATGAGCCTTCTGTATTATATGACTGATGAAAATGAAATTCCTTGCCTGGCCCACGAGGTGTGAAAATATAGCCATACCCATGAAAAGACCCAGAAACATGCAGTGCCATGAACACAGAAGTGAACACAATGCTAATGGCTCCTCTGGGAGGAGCCAGCACCCTCTCCCTGGGGATCCCTACTCGACCACAAAGGGGCAGTATCAGTGTCCTGCCCCTTCCACCCTTGTTCAGCCATTGGGGATGACTGCAGTGTGAGATCCGACTATAAAGAGCTCACATCCTCTCCACACTCCTTCTCCTCATGCTCCAGCGTTGAGAAGGACTAAGGACCAGTGAGCTGGATGCAGCATCTTCCAGGTTGCTTTTGCCTATTGTAGTGGATGGCATCAGCATTTGACTGTTCCTATGTGCCCTGCTTTGGGTGCCCTGTGCTTCTCACACCCATATGTGAAGCTCATTTGCAAAACTGCCATGGGGCTACTGGAGTGCTTCCCACTCACACCCGGCCAGAATGCCCATGAATTCACCTCCCCCAGAGCCCATTGAGCAATTGTGGGCACATGTAAAGATGCTTAAGGCAGCTGCTCGGGACACTCCAGAGCACCCTACACTCCAGCATGACCTACCCATCAGAAGGAAGCCGTCTCCAGTGGCTTTGGTCTACGATTGCACACTTCTTGCGTACATCCTTTTCACTCACCTCAGAGCACTTGTTTATGTGTTTCTTATACATGAATTCTTCTTTTTGCATCTATTTCTAGCAAACCTAGGCTTCTGTCTCTTTTACTCCTTTTAAGGCAACAAGTGCTTAATAGACCTTAGCTGCCCTTTACTTTTCAAGGGTTGCTTCCCTTGCTGGCCCTTGGGACCACAGGGCAGCTTCTTCCCAAAGGTTTAAGGATGTATATTGTCTCTTGTACATTTTTGAAGTATCTTCCATTCAGGCTTAATAGAAAAGCAGTATACTCAACTATTAATGTCTGATATGAGCTAAGAAGAAGACAAGGTATGACAGATTAAGTCACATAAAGTTTTGTCATCTTTCGCCTACAGAAGAGATCACAAGAAAGTTTGTTTGTCTGTTTGGTTAGTTGGTTGACTGGCTGGCTGGATGGGGGGTGGGTGGGTTGTTTGTTCATTGGTTGGTTGGTTTCTAGACCTTAAGTCATCCTCTAGTTTAGCCCAAAGGAAGCCAGGTGGCTCTAGGCAAACATCCTTTAAGCTTTCCCCAGGTTCATTATCCAATAAGCAAATAACACAATATACATTGACCTGTAGGGTTTCCACCACAGTTCCCTCGGCAGCAACATGCAGCCAGTAGAGAAGATGGTATAGGGAGCTCATAGGCCCATCTCATGTGTAAATGAAAGGTATCTGGATTCATTGGCCAAGCAGACCACAGAAGAACAATTTCAGTGTAGGGAACTCTGACAGCATTAGCTTTATCTGAAGTTGGACAAACCCAGAAGTTGCATATGTCCTACAAACATCAGAGGCTGAAGACAGGCTTAGGGCAAGTTGAAACATAAAGCTGTGAGGCAAGTATCAAACCTTATATCAAGAGACACTGAGGAAAGAATCCTCAAAGCAAACTGCTATCAAGAGTTTAGAGATAGAGGCCAGCATCTGGACTTGAGAGATATACAACATGTTATACAGGAGCCTCTCTCATCTGAGATGCTTGTTTTCTCCTTCAGTTTTATTAGGATCTTATACATTATGCATTATCAAGTACACAAGTGAGTAAATCAATTTTTACATGTTGATGTGACACTTCCGTAACCTCAGAATGCTCTCCTATGCCTATTCCTGGTCTATTTCCTTCCCACGGGTAACTACAGTCTGATTTCTATAACCATGGGCTTGATTTTTTACAAAAATGTTACAATATGGACTCCTTCATGTCTGTTTCCTTTTGCTGCATATTAATTACATCTGTGGGATTTTTCCATGTCATTGTATGTATAAGATTATTCTTTTTTTCCTGTACTACTCCACTGTAAGAGTACTCCCAATTTTCTTATCTACTTGAGTGGTTTCCAAAATTTCACCATCATGTATGAGCATTCTTGTCCATGTGTTTTGGTGGATGTGCATACTTACTTAGTGAAAGACATAGAAGAAGAAAGACTGGGTTCTAGAGGATTCACATGTTCACCTGCCGATGGCCCTGCTAGAGGTTCTCTAAATAATTATACCAGCTTACATTTCTACCAGATATGCATGAGACCTATATCTTTGTGAACTACTGTATTACTATTACCATTGTTTCCATTTTAGCCAATCTAGTGGATGGATAATAGAACGGTTATGGTTTAAATTTGAACTTCTCCCCTAAGACTACTTCTTATCTAAGATTAATATAGGTGCCCAAAAGTTTACCATCCCTCCCGTGACATCATGAAGCTGCCACTTTACCTGTTTTGCATGGGCTATTCCTTATAAATGCAGTCATCCTTGAAGTAAGAAGTAGATAAGGACTCCAACAAGCTGACTGCTACTGAAGAGCCTTATGAAGACCACAGTCTCCATGGGATGTTGACACATCACTGACCTCAGCAGTCACTACTCAGACCCTCCTTTCTTAAGATAAGACTTCCAGGTGCTTTTCCATATCGGTCTCTGGAGAAGCATCTGTATCACTCAGTAGAGGTGAGAAAGCCAAAACTATCAAACAAATTTGAATTGAAGTTGTGAAAATGGAATGAAATATCAAATAACGCCCAGAGCACACAGTATGCAGATCACCATAAATCATATCCAAAGAGCGCAGTGCAAATCTTCAAGCAACAGTACAGTCTAACTGTCTTATAGGGCTAGCTCCATTCCAGAGAAGACTGGAACCCTGAAGAACCAACAGGCAGTAGAGTTCAGCAAGAAGAGCATGGTTTTCTTTTTCCCTTGAATCTGAGAGCATGAGTATACTGAGTCTCCACAGATCTGTAAAACACCAACATCAGCTGACTCACTCCTAGTTATCCATATGTGTACAAACAAATGAGGCGTGGCTTCTTCTCTTGGTCTTCAGCCTCAGAACTGGATGGTAGAAGAATATTACCATCCGGGGCATAAGCTGCAGACTCAGGAAAAGCACCATTGGAGTCTGGAATTCTGGCAGTGATGGGAGAAATAGTGCTGGACTCAAATGCAGTAGCCTGACTTGTGACCTCAAAAGCATTTATCTTATGGTGTTGAATAAGTAACTTCCTCTCTTTGAGCTACCCTTTTCCCATCTGAAGCATAAGCACATTGAACTAGGATCCCATGTAAGGTCGAGAAGTAGTTACCTAGGCTGGGGAGATAGCTGGGCAGTCTAAGTACCTCCTTGGTAAGCACAAGAATCCAGATTCAATCCCCATAACCACATGCTGTACTGGCACCGCACTAAACCGGCCACTGAAACTGGGTGTGGTGGCACATGCCTGTTATCCTAAGTGCTGGAGAGGCTGAGACAGGAGAATCACTACAAGTCCAAGCTGCATAGCAAGACCCTGTACTAAATAAATAAAATATATTTTTTAAGTTTAAAAAAAAAATAAAAGTAATATAGTTATCTGAGCCTGTGATACGAGGTAAGGACTCTTTGATCAAAATATCAGCGGGCATCACCTTGCAAGACACAAATGAGTCCATGCCCGTGCAGCACAATTAGACCTGGGCCAGTTCCGGCCACACACTCTAGATGATAGAAAGCCCGACCCAGATTCTGCGCTGTATAATAGAACATTAAGACACAACAAGGGCTCCACTGCGGCACAATACTGCATGCCTGGCTGATTTATTAAGCATCTAACTTAGAAGCACATTGTTCTGCAGTGCCTTCTAGTTTAGGCAGCATTCCAGGAAAAACACTCCCAGGGCCGGCGGTTGTGTTCAGATCCTGTTACATCCCACAACTTCCATCTTCCCTGTCCCTTTGCTGCAGCCCTCCCACCCTGCTCGAAGCTTGGCTGCCCTCCCTTGAGGATGCCTCCCTGCAGTCAGGTCTCCCTGGTCTGTGGTGCCCCCTGTTGGCCCTGAGCTTCTGTCAGTGGCTCCAGCTCTGCAGCATCCACTTCCACGCTGGGCACAGTTGCTGTTAATTCAGGAAACCTTAGCCATGATGCAAGGCAGAAGATAAATACAGAGAGAGACAGATAGACAGGGGACCCCCAAACCCTGCCCTTTGTCCAGGCTAATTTTCTTTATAGTGTTTATCTCTGTCATGGTTATATTTATCTTATTCTTGTTATCTGTTATCTTCACTGGACTTCAAGTTCCATGATAGCAAGGTCTTAGTCTTTTACTTTACTGTTTTATTTTTTGTATTTTCTTTTCTTGTAATGAGAATTGAACTCAGGACCTTATGCCAGGTGCTGTGCCTCTGAGCTACATCCATGGCCCAATAATAGCAAGGTCTTTCATCTTTTCTGTTCTCTGTGGAATTTCTTCTCCCAGAGACTTTTGTGGCATTAAGGACATATCCAATAGTACTTCCTAAAGGACTCCATTATTTATTCAATGGGTAGATGCATCAGGTGGTGACAAGGACCATAGAGAAAAATAAAGCAGAATAAAAAGGACAGGGTGGTAAGAAAAGCTGCCACCTAGACAGGTAGGAGATGGATGCTCTAGACAAACAGCTGATGCCAATGGCAAAGTAAAGGATCAATGGAGCGGGAGAGAAGGGCAAGAGGAGAACCCAAAGGGGCCAAGAGGTTCCACAGGCCGAATCCCTAGAGCAGAGGTCAGCAGATCGCTGGCCATAGATTCTCTATGGATGCTCTCCTGCTCCAGTTGAAGTCCACACAAACTCTGACAGCCCACAAAGCACAAAACAGCTACTATGTGGCCCATCCCAGAGAGAGTGTCCATCCCCTCCCTCAACTGATGGAAGACTTTAGCTTTTCTTTTAAGAGCACTGAAAAGCCATGAGGAAACTTTGAGCAGAAGAGTGACATGATTGAACTTGTAGTTTAGAAAGATTAAGGTGGCTGCTGTGGAAAAGGATATATTGCATGGCTGGAAGCAGAGAAATCTACTAGGAAGTGAAAATGAAGGTGACTTGGACTGGAAATGGAATCAGATTAGAAGATTCACAAGGTCTAGCAGTTCCCATGTCCTGGATGGGTGGGGTGTGTTTTGCCCTAACCAGTTTGAGCTTTACATGGGGGAACTGTGGAGAAATCATGAAAAAAAAATAAACTGATTTCTCCAAGGTAGGTTAAAAACATTAGCAACTGGTTCAACAGCCAAAGCTCAAAGTTATAATGGGCTAACACGTTCCATGATCTGCTTTTGACTGCATACTCTGGGCTTGGGCTAAAGTCCAGACAAGACATTGATTCATTTCCTGGTACTTTTGGTGCCTGGTGGCTTCCCTCAATACAGCAGATGCTCAAATGGCTCCAGGGACTCGGGAACATGTCAAGAGGGCCCAGCCAGAGCAGCCATTGCTCAGAGTAACAGCTGTAAATTAAAAACTCAGGAAGTTCAGCCAATAGGAGACACTGAAAAAGAAGGTGTGCATGTCACACATTCTCATAATCAACCCACAAACCTCCAAGACTGGGGATGGAATTCCACTTGCAATCATCTCCCTCAGCATACCATACACACACACACACACACACACACACACACACACAAGCTGCCCTGTAAATGAGTCATGTTTTCTCTGTCACCTTTCTTGATTATGTTTTAAGCCAGATCTTTGTTATACATGGGTATTTGAGAAGAGCTCAGTAAGGTCACCAGGACAAGAGACTCCAGAAAGAAAGGAAATAAAAGAGACATTTGTGCATCTGGCAACCCCAGGCTTGAGTCTTCTACCATAATTTATTAGTTATGCGACCATTACTTAACTTCTCTATGTCTCCATTTTATTTGTACCAGGAATCAAACTCAGGACCTCACATTTGACAGTCCTTAGGTTTCCATTCTGATCATCTGATAAAGTGGATGCAAAGGTAGAGTCACTATGAGGGTTGCACATGATGGATAAGAAGACTCTGGCTCGTATTGGCAGTTACTGTTGACAGGATGGAATTATATGTTAGAACGAGTAAGCCCTATCTTCACAGCTTCACAGCTTCACATCTGTCTGAAGAAAACACTACCACTGTCATGGGAGAATGGGGTGAATTCACGCCATGAAGGCAGCAGCTCCGAAGCCATCAGTGGAGTGCTGGCAGGGAATGGATCTCCACACCAACAGAAGCCCCATGTGAGGGAAGTGAGCCTCTGAAGTTAGAACCTTCAACAAGAGGGTGGGAGAGAAGCTAGCAAAGCAAGCAAGAGTTCTCAGGTCTGCAGCAGGCCACAGCCAAAGAGGAGGAAAGGACAAGGAGTGAGGACTGGTGGAGGTGGAAAGGCGTCGACCGAAAAGAGAGCCAACTAACAGTGCGCGAGTATTTCCGGGGACGTGTAGGCCCAAGCCACAGCATCCCTTCACTTCGCACTTTCCAAATAAGCTTTTGGCACCATTTTTGACTTGTTTCATCCAACATTTTGCTGAAAGCAGGAAGAACCTGGAATACTACAAATTTGTAGCTATATCTAAAGAGACTACTTGACAGTTCCATGGGAAGAGACTGCATCTGGCTCATGGAGAATACACAGCAATACATGACACAGGAGCAATACGCGAGCTCAGGATCCTTACTCTGGCTATTACTACCAACTCCTAGACACCCTCTGTGTCCCAGGGAGGCCTGGAATTACTCCTGAGTTTTCTGAGCCCATTATTCCTTACTGGACCATTTCAAGAGTATCCACCACCAGGTGCCTATGGAGCACATATCAGGAGTATCAGACCATCTTATTTTACAGTAAGTGGATGGATGGATAGATGGATGGATGTATGGATGGATGGACATATGAATGCATACTGAAATCTCAAATATTTATGACTGATTCCTATAAAGTTTGAATAATGCTCTTATGAAAAATGTACTTTGACATCCAAGCTCTATATTAGAAGAGCAGAGGAACAGGATGACTTAGTGTTAACCAAACCTATTTCTTTTTCTCCATAAAATGGTAAATGGCAAAGCTTGTTTTTACTTCACAAGATAATTGAGAGGGTCAAATGAGAATGGACATGGACATGCCTTTAATGTATTAGGAGGTGCAAAAGTAAGTGAGCATCACAACACAAAGCTTAAGCCAACTTGAGGTCACAAGGTAGACCACTAGACTCTGGGGCCAATAACATGGAGCTGTGATTTTCCATGTTAGCAAGGCCTTGAATTTTCAAGGCACTGAACAGTATGCACACTCTGTTGGCATGCATTCCTCCATGGCATCTATCTGACCATGCCATGGGTGAAAGTACCACATAGCAGGTGCAGCCACAGAAAAAAGTTAGAGTACTTACTACATGCATAGCTTCATGCGGCATGCCTCTTGCCATTACCTCATTAAGTCTCCAACATGTCAGTTTCAGGTGGGAGTGGTTGTTAGAGTACTGTTTAGTAAGAACTCACTTCCCACCTCTCTCCATGGCAGAAGCATAGCATTTCCCACTGTCCAGATGTGAGTGAGACTTGGGAACTTGCTTTGGCCAGAGTGACAGTGCATAAGTCCCAAGACGAAGCAGTGTAATGGATTCTCACTTGGACGATCTGCAGAAGTGTCCCCAGGTGACCAAAAGCACTGTGAGCAAGAAACACGCACATATTGTTGTTGGGTGTCACAGAGATTTTTGTGGTTGCTTATTATACAGCAATAGTACATATTAATACTTAATTTTATACATATTTATAATTATAAACCAAGTTTCAGAACATCTATGTAATTTACCTAAGGTCAGCCAACAAATAAATGTCAGAACAAAGACAGAATCCAGTTCAGCCCCCTGAGGGTAGGTTCTGAATCTTTACTCTGCCCTACCTCTTGCTTGTTGGCTAAGGAGATCATTTTGTGTCAAGCTATGAAGAGACAAGCCAGAGCTATAAGGAGTAAACATGTCCCCAAGCCTCACCAGCAAGATGCTGAGGGCAAAGCCAGAGCAACAAAAACCTCCTCTCCTTATAAGGAATCTTGTCCCTCTTCCCCACTCCAAACCCCACCCACTATCATGCCTGAACCCTGCCACATTAGCTGTCTTTTTCTAAGTCTGGATCCAAGCACATGAAGGGGTTCCAGAGTCCACATCCCCCAAGCCTGGAGCAAGTACAGAGCTCCTACTACATCAGCCCCCCTCGGACACGGTATCTCCCAGCCCAGCTGTTTCATGAGGTCCCAGCGGATTCCCCATCTTCGTATTATACTAATAAGCAATTACCTGAACATCCTGAAACAAAGTTTTTAAAAGTGTGTAGAGAAAGAAAAATTGATCCATCCCAACCACATATCTGATTTTTATGTTTGCCCTTAATCTGAATGCCTTCTCCTGTACAAATTGACATTTTCAATTCCCAAACCTGGAGCCTGTCTTTCTCCAGTTCACTTAGAGGTACACATTTCTTTCCCATAATTCCTTCCAGGTCCAGATGTCCCTTTAGCCCAAGACATCAACAGAACCTTAGATTCTTAGAAATCACATGTGTCAGCTAGGTGTGATGGCACATACCTATAACTCCAGTATTTGGGAGGCTGAGGCAGGAGAATCACTGCCAGTTTGAAGCCAGCCTGAATTGCATTTGCTCTGTCTCAAAAAGATTTTTTTAAAAAGAAAAAGGAAACAAAGAAAGAAGGAAGGAAGGAAGGAAGGAAGGAAGGAAGGAAGGAAGGAAGGAGAGAGAGAGAGAGAGAGAGAGAGAGAGAGAGAGAGAAAGAAAGAAAGAAAGAAAGAAAGAAAGAAAGAAAGAAAGAAAGAAAGAAAGAAAGAAAGACATCATGTCACCCCAGAATCAAGTTTGCGTGTATATGAGACAGTTCCCTCAACAGCAATGTTGCTAGGATGAGGATTATTTCTTTTTATAAAAGAAATCCAGAGACAAAGTGTCCCTGACTCTGGACTGGGGGCTACATTCATTCAAGCAACATCTCAGCAATTTTCATGGCCTTTTCTACATCGTTACACGATGACTGCTCCAGCTACACAGTTTCTAGGCCTTCCAGGCAGGAGAAAAGAGAATGGGTGAGCTAGAGTATAAAGATGCCTGTAATAATACAGCAAACATCCCCAGAAATCCACAGAAGACCTATAATTACATGTCACTGACCAGAACTTTGTCACAGGGCCACCTAGCTGCAGGGAAGCTGGGAAACACAGCGTTGCAGCTGAGCATATTTGTGGTCCCAACAAATTAGCTCTTCAGGGAGCAGGGGTGAGAAGTTAGTCTGAGGCAGCTACAAGTCCCTGACAAACTCACCAAATATTCAGGGTTTACACAAAGAATGGCGATGTCATTCAGATCCAGTTTGAGGAATACTGTCAGATTCGTCCCATCTCCCTTGTTACAGGGCCTCTATTTCTTCTTCACTGTAGGACATCATTTTCCAGATGTGAAAGTAGTGCAGGATGATAGAAGATGATTAATGCAAAGCAGTGCTTTTGATTCCTGCATCCAAACTCTTCCATTGGTTTGAAGTTTAGGACAGGAAGCCATGGGATTTTTCCTTTTGAGACAACAACAGTTAATTTTAATAGCAAATGATTCCCATCTCTGGAACAAACCACTAATAGAATCCACCAAATGAATGCAAAAAAATGTAAAGATTAAGGATCTGACTCTAATATCTATCAGAAAGACAACCAGACAAATCAGAGTCCCTGTAATGGCAGATTTTTCTGAATTATCTGGAGCAATTATCCAGAAGCCAAGCAAATTGCCTTGGTGCAGCTGCCTGAAACTTCCATTACAATTTTGATGCAGCAGAGTAAGGATTTCAACATGCAAATGACTGTAAATGGATTATAAACAACACAACAAAGAAAAGGAGGTGTTACTAGCTGCTAAAAGTTGTAATTCACTGAGCCCAAGGTGGCCTACTGCTGCAAAGGAAGACCAGCATTAGGATCACAATACAAAGGAGAAAGAAGGAAGATGACGTCAACTTGGTGTCTGTGTATCTATCCATCTTCACTCCTTGGAGATGATTTCGTAGCAGAAGATATTGATGTTCATCACATTCCCAATGAAATGCATTTATAGTGAGTTCTTTGATGAATGGAAGCTCCCCCACAAAGACTGCATTTCTACAATTTCTATAAACTCTGGAAAAGATCCTGCTGGATAGACTCACTCTCCTGCGCTAGGTAAAGTAACTCAAAGGTACTAAAGGGCCCAAGTACATCCTCTGTTGATGCCATGCCATCACCCTAATCAGTACAACTTCATCTTAATTTGGTGACATCTACAAAGATCTTATTTATAAATTGGGTCACATTCATAGGTATTATAGGCTACCACATTTTGAGGGAGGCACAATTCAACCTTCAATTCACAAGATAATCCAAAAAACACTTAAATAAATTTGTTAAATTCTTTGGGTCAACTTGACTTGCTCCTCTCATGAGAAAATAAAGATAATATAAGCTGACATAACTCCCTGAAACTCTACTCAGCATTTTAATATGATTAAAAACAACAATCCAGAAGCCAGCAAAATGCTCTGGAATTAGACTCAGATTATAAGAAAGACAAGAAGTCTAAGATCATTTTTGTCACTAGCCATGTAATCTCACCTCTCTGAATCTTCGGTGGTTGTCTTGGTTTCTTTCTCATCCCTAAGACACAATATGCAGAACCCATAAGTTAAAGAAGGAAAAGTTTGCTTCAGCTCATAGGTTGTAGAAGTTTCAGCCCATAGTTCACTGGCCCCAAGGCAGAACAGCATGGCAGAAGGGTGTGGCCAAAAAGAAATGGCAGCACAGCATAAGGAAGCATAGATCAATCAAGGAAAGAGGGAGGAGGAGGATCCAGGCCACGCCCACTGACCCACCAGGCATCCTTCCCAGCATCACTTTTAGCCATAAACTCACTGATGAGTATCACAACCCTGTGAAACGGCCCCTCCCCAAAGCCCACCTATGAGTGCATGAGGCTTCACAGACGGGGGAGACATCTAGACACAAATCATTGCAGTTGTTAACCCTAAAAAGTAGGGGCTTGGCAGGATCAGTGTATCTTGAAACCCAATCAGTGTTTCTCCAGTCTTGGTTATGGACCAGATGGTTGTACCCAAAATCAGTACTAAGAAGTGGACAGTGAAAGAACTGTGCTATGAATTGCCTGGAATAAATCTCAGTTTGGGGGTCTACATTAATTTTTGCTAAATAAAAAACCACCCTGAAATGTTTTCTGGCATAAAAAAAATCCTTTATTGGTACTCTCACATCTATAGATCTAACAGTTCTGCTGGCCCAGGCCAGGTCCATCTGGTCTTGGCTGAGCTCATTCCTGGAGCTGGCAGGTTGAGTTGGTATGGCTGGTCATATCTGTTCATTGGCTGGGTGCTGGTTGGAGTCACAGGGTGACTGCACCATGTGTCTGTCATCATGCAGCAGGCCAGCCCATGCTTGTTAATGCGCTGGTCAAAAGAAAAGCCCAACTTAAACAAGCACTGTTTAAGTCACTGCCAGTATGACATTTGCCAAAGTAAGGCACATGTACAAGATCTGAGACTGTGTGGAGAGGAAATGCATGCATACGTGGACTCAGGGGTACAACTTCATCTAGATGTGCACATCATTAACAGCTCCAGAGCACTTATTGATTTCCCTCATCAGAAAACCAAAAGCAAATCCCAAGTTTGAAGACTCGGTATCTAGCTGAAATTTGATGATGTTATTTTCTTTTTAGTCTATTTGTTTAGTGATTTGTATTCATGTCTGGTAGTCCTTTTTTCAGCAAGCAGGCAGTTATCTTTTTAAATAAATCCATAATTTTTCCAAGCAAATTATGTTGAAGAAAATAAGCAGATAATACCACAGTTGGCAGACAAATATGGAAAAATCATGGCACAAGATGACTGAAATTTGGAAAACACCGGGGCAGATCATGTCCAAGCTGCCTGCACCTGCTCTACAATCATGCATCAAGTGCAACTCAGGCCAACTCTCCAGAAACAGGGCAGGGTCTTGAGAACATTCATTAAAATATTTTCACTGCTATTAGAGACATTTGCTTTTTATATCAGTTGAAGCAATGAATTGAATAGTAAAAATTAACTAGTTAGGACAAGTTCTAATCAGATTATGCAGCTGGCTAAAAGGCACGCACATGTCCTCCATCCTGCAAGACACACAGTGAACCTGGCATGCTGATACAGCTCAGGCATGAAGTAAAATGTAATAGAATAAGCATAGCTATGGGGCCCACACTTCGTCACTTATACATTAGAAAGCCAATCCCCTGAGGGATTGCCCTTAGTAAAACAGTTTCTGGAAGTTCGTTTGGCAATAGGCTTTGTTGTTCATTTGCAAATCATCCAATAAAATCAACTTTACTCCTTTGCATGTCTTAATTTTTTTCCCTCTACTTGATCACTCACTATAAAGCTGTTCTAAATAATAGTTGACAAATAAGAAATACAAAAGATCTCAAATTCTGCATGCGACCCTATGAAAAGAGCAACAGGAAGTTTGAATCATGAGGCTGACAAGAGCCAGGAAATAACATATATACTCAAAACAGGTTATTTGAAGGAACAACATCCATTTGATTGCTTTCTATTTGTTCACCTGAAACAAGTCTAGCTCACTACTATGTCCTTTAAGAAATATATGCTTCACAGCAGATCTACAAATACATTCGTGCATATGTCTGCACATACCCTACCATACATTCTACCTATTTTTTGCTTCTTAACAAAAAATTCTGTTCTGATACAGAGAAACCTACTTGAGAGATAAAACACTTGATCCTAGTGAGGAAGAACAAAGAAGGAACTTACTCCTGGAACTAGAATTCTAATTTCAGAACACAAAGGCACCATCTGTTTTGTGATGCAGGTAGATTCATCCCAGAAACATGCATTCCACACACATAGCACAAGAGCATTTAAGCACATGTCCTGTCTATGCAATCTGCTCATGAACTCTACATGAGGCTCAGCCCGTTTCCCTTTTCAGTGCTCAGATTCACCAGTAATCACCTACATTTCCTTTCTGTGCATAGTCACTACTGTGTTTCCTTGAGAGAGTACTGTATCTGTATTTGGGATAAGAAAAAGGATTGCCTACTTACCAAAAAAACAACATCTTCCCTAATCCTCTAGTTTGTCTGTTTGCAGAAAACTGGATTTTCTTAAAGCAATCCATATCCTCAGTGGAGCATCCCTGCTGCTTACAGTGAGTGGTAAATTATAAAAAGCCAGCCTTTTGGGCATGTCTGATTCATTCAAGCACTCACTGACCAAATGGATCCCATTCTGATTTCAAAATTATACCTGTTTGCTTTTGCATGAACTCCCCCATAACTATTTTTACATGTCTCAATTTCTAGGCTAAACCAGATGCTGCTGCCTGTGTGGATGATTTTCTTTATTGTATTCAAAGCAGGGTTGTAGTTAAAAACCTGCTGAACTTATATTCTTTGTCATTCCCTTCCTCCTATGTATTCTTTCCCAAGATTTTCTTCCCACAGGCTTTCCTTTCCACCACCAAGGACATGTTGTTCCCTCACTGATAAGAATTTGAAAATTCCATCACTGTTGCTCAGAGCAATGTGGCAAGCACATAGGATTTAACAGAATGAAAAATGTCTCCCTTTCCCTTCACTAGATTACATTTCTGAAACATACAAGCCACAGTCAGCAGCAGTGGTATCAGGTCAAAATGACATAAAATATCATTTCCCTGCCATACGAGAAAAACAAGAACACTAATAAAAAAGAAAGACAATTTGTAGCACCTGCCAGTGTTTCTTAATAGTCCTCAAAGAATCTATAGAACAGAGCTAAGAATATGGGAGCTACAGGATAAATTTTGCTGAAAATAAGAATATTCCCTACTCGGTATAATCTAATGCCAAGACTTACGCTGGTATAACATTTTCTGTCTTATAAAATATGTACCACGCACACTTTCATTAACTCTTCATTGCATCTTGTGAAAAAAATGTAGGCAAAATACTTGGGTCAAAAAAAATATGAATCTCCACTGCTGATGGGAGCGTAGACTGGTGCAATCATAGTGTAAATCAGTGGGGCAATTCCTCAAAATACTAAGATTAGAGAGACCATTTGATCACGTGATCCCTCTTCCTGGTATCTTCCAGATAGAATTAAAACTATTATACTGCAGCTATATATGCATGCCCATGTTTATAGCAGCACAGTTTATAATAACTAAATCTTGGGAACACCCCAAATGCCCATCAACCAGTGAAAGCATTAAGTAGAAGGGGGGAGGAGTTATACATTGAAATACTGCCATAAAGGATAAGCTTAAAATTTTCTAGCTAATGGATATACCTCAGAACCATACTCTTAGGTGAAAGAAATCAGACACACATGAGTAAATACCTCATTCTCTCTCTGGTGTGAGAAGCTGAAAGTGCAAATAAGGACCAAAATG
The DNA here is from genome assembly GCA_004027165.1 of Ctenomys sociabilis. NCBI lineage: Eukaryota > Metazoa > Chordata > Mammalia > Rodentia > Ctenomyidae > Ctenomys > Ctenomys sociabilis. The sequence goes on along the minus strand of PVKA01002689.1, from coordinate 19,879 downwards.
TGTAATAGATATTAGAAAATAGGAAGAAAAGTTTTCAAATGAGAAGGCGAAGAGGCAGGGAAGGAGGAAGGAAAGAAGAGGCAAGGGAAAAGAGGACAGAAGGAAAAAATGAAAACAAAACTTTTGAAAATAGGGAAGGGCGGAAGGGATGAGAGAAAGGGAGGGCATGTGCAGGTGCAAACTCATTGCGATGAACGTTATCATTGCGTATATCTAAAATGTACCAGCAAAGTTTATTTTTTAGTTATACAAAAAACAGATACAATAACTTATTTTGACTGGTGGTATATTACTGAACTTTAGCTTTTGTTCTTTCACATTTCTTGACCCTATACTTCAACACTAGAAGGTGGCAGGTGTCACTACTACTATCTACATCCAGAGACAGAATCAAAATCACTAACACACAGCTCACTGACCTCACAACAGACACATAGCCACTCAGCCGGGTAACATCAAAGATACAATGACAGATTCAGGATGCGTTTTTCTTGCAGGGTTTAAGACACATGAGGTAAAATACACCTTCCCCCTTCCTCAATGCTTTACCCAATACGATGTTAAGATTACCATGTCAACAGCTTTTCTTCTGCATTTGATCTGATATCTCCTTTCAACAGCTTATTGTTTCTTAAGATGTTTTGGTTCTTGGGCCGGCCATACAGCTCAGCAGACTAAAGCATCTGACTAAAGCCAGATAGTTCAGCAGACTAAAGCACCTGCTTAGGCAGGCGCAGGGACCAGGGTTTGACCCCAAACATGCCATGTTGGCCCCACCCCCAGGGCATGCTGAGACAGCAACTGAGGCTGAACGCAGTAATGCATGTCTATAATCTCTTCACTTTGAAGGCTGAAAACAGGAGGATCACTACGAGTGTGATCTGTGTAGTGAGACCCTGCAGACCCTGTTCTAAATTTTTTTTTAAAAAAGATGTTTTTGTTTCATGTTCAGTTCTTCTTCAGCATAATATGTATAATTTCCTCACCCAACCACAGGCTCAGGTGATAGTCTCCTGACAAAACTTCTGCAGATCATGCTTGATTTCACTTGCTTTTTCACCTCAGTTTTTCTTTCCTTAACCTCACTCACTTTCTCATTCTCTAAAAGTCACATGTCAGGGATTTTCTGGTTGTTTTAAAAAAAATTAAATACATATGGAAAGCTATGTGGATGCAATGATGTGACACTGGAGTTGCTACAGGAGGGCAGGAAACCAACTATAGACAACAGGGGTGTGAGCCAGCATCACTGTGGTCCTGTAAAGCCTGGTTTATGGGCACCAAATTTTAAATTTCATATAATTGCACATGCTACAAAATATTATCTTGTTTTCCATTTCTCTTAAGCATTTAAGAACACAATAACCATCTTTAGCCTGGGGGCTGTACACAAATGGGTTGCAGGCTGGAGTTAAGCCCAGGCCACAGCTTGCTGAGTCTTGCTCTTGTGAACTGACCCACAATACCTTGTCACACACTCCTTTTCCTCAGTTTACCCTCAAATTGCCCCAATCTTGTTCCCTGTAATAATATTCTATTGTTTCCATAACAAATTATTCCATACTTAATGGCCTTTGGTTCTGGTGGTGAGAAGACAAACATGAGCCTCATGGAATAGCTGCAGTTCTGAACGCTTCAGAAGAAAAACCACTCATTGCTTTCTCCTACTTCCAGAGGCAACTGACATTTTTGGATGCATCATTCCAATGTTTACTTCTGTCATCACATGTCTTTCTCTGACTCTGATTACATTAGACCTAGCAGTTAATCCAAGATAATCTATTCATCTCAAAATCCATAAGTCAATTACAGAGCCTTTTTGCCATGTACAGTGACATAGTCACAGACTGCTGGGATCACCATGTCTTGGATATCTGGGGGTGGGACTCTTAACTGGCCAACTTCCCTCACACTGAAACTCCACTAGACCCAGAGCATACGAAATGTGCCGCCGTCAGCACGGGACTGCATAGCGCATGCGCAGCATGGAGCTGCATGGTCAGCACGAGTGCACGCCGAGAATGTGTTTTCCCTTATCTCCCCTTATTGGCAGCCACGGAAGCCTCCTCTCCTCTAAACACACACAGAAGAATAGGAAAGCTGAGGTCAATATTTTCCCAACTTGACCTCTCTAACCTCATCCTGTGAATCATGACCAGTAAATTAGATACTTCTCTAGCGAGTGATGCCAATGAAAATGACTCCTGCATCTTAGAAAACCCTCTCAATACTGGCTCTGATTTCCCTTGAGTTATTTTTAAACTTACGCAAATTCTTCTCAGAGGCTCACAAGGAATTGGCTTTTAGCTTCTTATCTGTGCACACCACAGACAATTGTATTATACCTAAGAGAATTAATGTGATTTAATTATATTATATTTGGGGGTAGTTTAATATCAAATTTCTTTTGTATAGGAAATTATTCCTTAGTGGAGTTAAGCTCAGTTATTATGCTCATTCTTTATTCATTAAACTCATTAAGATCAGTGGGAATTGCTTATAAATAACTATACTATTGATTCAAAATATAGCAGATAAATGAGGATATTCTAGGAGTTCAAAAACATAATGCATCTTAGTGATTTTCTTGGGAATTCATATATTGGGAATCTATGCACAGCAGACTTTCACAAGAATAAACACACTGTTTGAAAGTTCTCTTTCTTCTTCTCAAGGGAAGGAGATGGACAACCAGCAGACAATTGTCTCTCCAAGGAATCTGTTCAAAGAGACTTCAGCCTGGGGCACCACACATGGTTATACAGTTTACATAGTACAAGAATATCCCCCAAAGAAGAAAATAGGGCAACGATCTCTTTTATTCTCTGCCACCAAGCCTGCTATCCTGGCATAGGGCTATCAAAAGGGAAGGAATCTCTTTTTAATTCACAAAAGTCATTATCTGCCTAGGAACTTACACAGCCCCACTTAAAAGGAATCCTTTCTCTACTTTGTATTCCAATGGATCCACAGAGGTCATGGCTGAAATCCACTTGGCTAACTTAAGCAAGAAATGAAAAAAAAATGCAAAATCATAAATATGTCTCTTGAGATCTAGGGGCAAGAGATACAACAGATGTTATGAGAAATTAAAGCAAAACTTGAGAGCTGTCAGTAGAAGAGGCACAATGACCCACATACCAGTATGTACCGGCATGGATAGTCCTCACCTCTACTCTGCTAGATCAGAGCAGCGAGTGTCATCCTACAAACATGGCATCTGAGAGTTTAAGGAACTCGCCAAAGATTACTCTGCTGGCAAATGATGGAGCATTCCAACGTAGTTACCTCTCTCTGCATCATCCTACTGACATCCACTCCATCAAACAATCTCTATAAGTTTGAACATGGTTGCTGTTTGTCTTTCTTCATTTGTTCTACTATGGTAAAATAGCTGAGAGTAATTTACAAAGAACAGCAATTGATTCTCACCTTCCGCAAAGCTCTGAAATCTATGACCAATTTGCTGTCTAGTCAGAGTCCAGTCCCTGCTGCAAAACTGGTCCAAATTGTTACATCCTGTGGTGAGGCACCAAGAGTATGAGAACCACACCATCACAAACAGGAAAAGTGGGAGAAGCAAAGGGCTTGAGCCCACTCCCTCAACTTCATTAAAGATGCTAATTCAATTATTACAGTTGATCAGTCACCATTTAATCACTTTCCCAAGATCTCACCTATTAACATTACACCAGGAATTATGTTTTCATGCATGAATTTTTGGTGACACATTCAAACATAACAGTGTGCCTGAAATTCTTCACTGCTGTTTCCTATTACCTTCTTTCTATCATAGAAGAAGAATGCATTTTGCCTTAAAGTTGAGCATATAAATGTAATTTGCTTTGGCTTATGAAATATAGCAATCAACATGTCAAATCCAACCAGAAACCCGTACAAGTTCATGTGAAATGTTCTCTTCTCTTCCTCTCCCTATCATGGTGACAAGAGACATTCTACATGTTGGTAACTATGTCACTTTTCATCTCTTAGAGAGGACAATGTGGAGCTGAAGCCTCAGTCAACCTGAAATACACTCGCAACCTGAGTGAGTGATATGCTTCCACTGATTTAAGGCACTAAAAATGGGTTTGTTTTTTACTTCACCATAACGTAGTCTGTTCTCACTGATACAATTGTCGAGTACCTTTACTGTACTTATACTAGCTGGTTAAGCATCACTCAGTGAAACATGCAAGTTCTTCCCTTGTCCTATGTGCTCCCATACTCCCCATCTTTCACAAACCAGCTAAACTCCACCTGCCCAAAAGGCCTTCCTTAACTCCTCCCATTGACATCAATCTTTACTTTTTATAACCATGGTCATACTATCAGCATCATATAAAAATGAACTCAACTTCATTGTACATAGCATATATCTCATTTAACTTATTTCTTTGTTTAGAACATGTCTTAACTCTCCAGCTTAATGATCAGTCTCTTGGGGGCAGAGATCGTGCTAGACTTGTCTGTAGCCTCCAGCAGAGTGGCCAGAACATTGACTCAGAACAGCGCAGAGATCCCCTAAATTGATACGACACCACACTGTCCAAAAAACAGTGCATTCAGGAGAGAGGACAAGAGGAACTCCCAGGGCTGCATGCACTGGAAGATTTAAACAGTGGAACACTCCTCCATACGCAGAAGGGAAAGAGTTAAAATCTAGTAGACTATCTCCCGAGAAAGCTAATATCATCAGAGGCTATATTTCTCATTAATATAAAAGAGTTAATTATACATCTTGGAAATTCTATTCATGCCAAATCTTCTTTTAGGGTTAAGTCATGCATGATCCATTTATATGCAGCCATTAACCCTAACAGTGTCTGGTTCTGTAGAACCGTCTTTTGCACCTGCCTTAAAGAGCCACAGGAGCTTTAGAAGCTGCTCTCACAGTGGAACATTTTGCTGAGAAGATGACTTGCGCTGCACAAGACTTTCTACAACCAAAGGCAGGGCATAAATATTTTATAGCACAGAGTCCATGAAAACACATCTTCATTTCTGTAATGTGCTATCTCAGAACATATCACCAGTGGAACAGAACTTACCTGAAAGATTCAACAGCTCCAATTTTCCGTAGCTCATTAGGGTACCCTAGAGAACAGACACAACAAATAATTCCAGCTCCCTGCTGCTCACAGGCTAGTTAGCATACACTGACCACACAAAAGCAAACCTTTCCAACTCGTGAAAAAGCCACCTGTGTTTGCAAAGCTCTTTAACAAAGAATCAGTCTGTGTTTGCCAGCAGCAGCCTTTAAGACACCTTTTCCTATGTGTGAAGAAAGGCAGCCCAAGAGACCAGAGAGATGATGCAAACTCCCCCACTAATGCAAAACAGCAAGTGAGGGTTAAATTCACCCTCAGTCCTTCTCTGCTTCTGCCAAAACCACAAAGTAAAAACCCTGGAGCACAATATGAGTGAGCTCATCCACTGGTCAGACTTGCATTTCCAACTTTGAAGTAAAGCATCATGACACCACTGGGGCTATGTGTAAATATCTATGAATAACTTCAAATTTCTCATTAATAAAATGGGTTTCCATAAATACCAAGCCTCACTGGAACCCTTCTCTTGGCATTGAGATATTACCATCTCCTACCATTAATGGTTCAATGAGAAAAGAATTTCCTAATAAATATTCTCTAATGATGAATTAGAGGATACAGCGTAAATTCCATTTTTCACACCATTTTTCTCTTTACTGATCTCTCACTTTATTCCAAATTGGTTATATACTCCCAGATCTCTTGAGCCAAGATGTCACTACACTGTGTAATTAAATTCTAAAATAAATAGCAAAGCCTCGACACAAAACTGACCTTCTGATTCAGAAAGTTCTTCCAAACTTGAAAAGGACAAATAGACAATTCTTACTTGTGAGTTACCAGTGGTACTCACAATAGCTTTGTTACCTTTGTTATCCCTTTTTTGCTTCCCATCTGAGGATTCTTTTATGCTTCCTCACCAAGGAGTGTCAAGTTAAGGAAATCACATTTTTAAAAACCCTGGTTTTTAACGTTCTTTTCAAATATGATTTGAATTGCTTGACATTGAAAAATAGGCGACCCCTTTAGAGCCATGCCTAAGCAGTAGCCCAATGAAAGGAACATAGAATCATGGAGGAACTCTGAAATACTATTGCTGGCTTTAGGTGGATTGAACAAGTACTAAACAACATAGCCACTTGTGAAATCATAATTTTTAAAAAGTAAGTCAAGAATTCAACTGAAAGTGCTATGTGCTAGTAATCACCCACTCAGAGATACTGTCTGATGTGGTTTAGAGGTGGTTTGTGCCCCCCAGAAGTTCATGTGCTAAAAGGTGGGTCCCTGTGGGGCAGCATCACGGAGGTGGAACCATAAGAGTGGGGCCATACTGCAAGAGAATTAGGTTGTGAAGCCCCACCTTCCTGAGCGGATTAAGGTTGTCTCCTGGGAATAAGGATGTCTGGCAGAAGTCAATTTGTTTCCATGAAGCAGATTGCTATGAAAGGCGCAAGCCTGGCTCCTGCTCCATCTCTTGTTGCCTTGCATCCATACTGCCCCCATGCACAGAGCGAATGCTTTTTCTGTTTCTCCACAACAGAAGTTGTGACATAGACAGGGGGCCCTCATCAGGAAACTAGAACATGCTCTTGGGACCTTTCAGCCAGCAGAATTATACGCCAAACAAATTTCCTTACTTAAGAAGTGAGGAAGTATTTTGTTATGATAACACAAAACAGAATGATATGCTCTCCTATCCAGGCATGGTGGCACAGGCCTGTAATCCCAGAGGTTAAGAGGCTGACGCTGGAGGAGTTCAAGGCCAATTTGGGCTACATAGTGAGTCCAGGCTAACCTGAACTGTATTATGAGACACTGTCTAAAAAAAAAAAAAATCTATTGTTGGTGGGAGTCTGTAGACTGATACAACTACCATGCAAATCATTGTTGAGGTTTATCAAAAGACTAGGATTAGTGGTCCTATTCAACCCAATTACACACACACACACACATAGACACACACACACACACACACACACACACACACACTGATATTTTTCCAGAAGAATTAAAAACATCAAACTACCGCAATGTATGTTCCCTCGTGTTTATAGCAAAACAATTTGTCACAACTAAATCTTGGAAACAACCCAAATGCCTATTAATTGAGGAGTGGGTAAAAAAGATGTGGTGCTTTTATACAATGGAATATTACTCAGCCATACAGAAACACAAATTCAAGGCTCTTATAGATAAATGAATGCAACTAGAGACCATACTCATAAGTGAAATAAATCAGACCTACATGTGTAAACATCATATTGTCTCTCTAGTATAAGAACCCGAATGAGTAAATGAAATCCAAAAGACACAAGTAGATATTATGAAAGGGAAAGGAACTGTTCAAAGAGACGTAACAACTGGGATGAGAGAAAAGAGAAAGAAAGAAGAAAGAGGAAAAGAAACATGGATGATATACACAAGATAGCTTGGATACTTGTACTAGTTTCTGCATACTACTGCTGGTTTCTGCTGGTCTATGGAAAGGAGAAGTTAATGCTTAATAGTTTCCTCTCTCTCCTTTTAATTTTTTATAACTTTTTGAGCAATGTTTCATGCTTATATCTGGTAATGTGAGCAACTAATTTGAAGACATCAATATGCAGCATAACAACCCTTGTTGAATTCTTATCATTTTGCTTAGCAAAATTCTGGATTGCTTCTAATGGATTTTTTTACTACCTTTTATTCTCATTTTAAAAAGTTATACACTCTCCTAACATCCCACCAAAAGATTTTAATGGCACAGGGAAACACCAAAACTTTCAACAACCAAGCCAAGCACAGCAATCAATTTACTTCCAAGATTAATCTTTCCTGTTTATTAAACTAACCTAAGATACAGACCAAATTTCACTTCATACTATCTGCAGGAAATAAAAGACTTCAGAGACTAGAAGAGGGTGCTGAAAAGCACAGGATTACACCTCATACCTTTTCCCCAATTCACAAAGGGTGTGCATGGACCAGAAATCTGTGTAACAAGAGGCACTGTTCCTCTATGGGTCCACAGTGAGGCTTTCCCACAATTCCTCTCTTCCCTTCAGAAACAGCAACTTTATGCCTCACCCCGAAAATAATGTAAGAGTGGCTCATGAGATCTTAAGAAATGCAAACTCCACAGGTAAATAGTCAGTGCTACAGAGGCCGGGACCGCAGACAAGAACACACACTGAGCATTCGAGAGACGAGAGCTTCTTTGTGCACACATTTTTTCAAAGTACTGACTGGGCAGTGAACCCAGACAATCCTTGGAGCCAAGTTGTCTGTGAGGTATGGGAATCGCCCGCCCAGAGTCTCACCCCACAGCACGCGGGCAGTCCTAGGAAATGAAGAGCGTTAGCCATCAGCCAGATGGACAAAGAAAAAGGCCAAGGGCGGCAAATCCACTCACACTGCCACTTGGCAGCTTCTGAGTCTTTTCAGATGCATCTCACGCCAAGAGAAAAGACAATGGATGCCATAGTGCTTATGGGAAAACACAGCCAGACAGTGAAAGGGGATGGTGTGTTGAAGACTTGGGCATAGAATGTACTTTTGAAAACACGATACCTGGGAATATAGAAAGAGCTGAAATTTAGAAAGATATAAAACGTGGCTTCTATTGAAAAGACAACATGCAGAGAGAACAGAACAATACAAGAAAAAGTTAGATAGCATAAGGAAAGACTGCCAAAACCAAAGAGAACAATATATTCTTCATAAGTGTGATGAAGAAAAGAAAGTCAGACCCCCAATGAGTCCCACAATTGAACAGAGATGCTTTTCCAAATTGCAATGGGCAGAGATTTAAGTGATGGGAGTTGGCAGACAGTACTAATGTTTCTGAATACAGGGCTAAGTAAGAAAAAAAAGTACTAAAACATGCAAGCATATGTACAGGATAGCTGAAGGGATTGTACTAAGAATTTTCATCAGTTTCTTGAAAACAACAGTTAATGTACAGAATTTTCACCTTGACTACCTCTATATGCTGACATCTGTGAACCAAACAACTACATAGAGCACATCAGTGTGTAACACAAAAAACCATGCTTGAATACTCATCATCTCAATCTTCTATGTGTCCCATTCCTAATGTCATATCAATTACTCTCTTCAAAATAAATTTTTGAAAAAGATAATAAAAAAAGAGAGACAAGAACAAAAAATTAAGATTTCTTGAAAGCAAGTGGCAACATTCAATCATATGTCCAATGTTTCATAACTATATCTGTTAATCTCAGCAACATATTTGACAATAAAATAGATAATACATCAACTATTGTTAATCAGCTATCCTTGTTTTGAAAATCTATAATATATGCATCATGGTACGTTACCCTGATTCTGTCTTTGTTTCTGATCTTTGTTCCTGCTTTTGTTTTTATTCTTCAAAATAAAATGAAATTACAATAAAAATAAATAAATAAATGATAGGCTAGGGCTCATCATGAACCAGAAGAGAAAATCAATGAAAAGCAACATTTCACCAAGGTTAAACTTTATAATTTTTAGAAAAGATATAAATAAAGAGAGCATCCTTCAGATATTAAAGAAAGAAACAATAGTTTATTTATACAAGAAAAATATGATTGGGTCATCCTCAGATTTCTCTTTTATAAAACTAATTGCCAGAAAATAATTACATTAGAACTACAAAACTTTCAAAGCCAAAGCCTATTTATCTTCCGTGAATAAATACAATATAAAACTGTTCTAAAGAGTAAAAGTGTATGTTATTCATCTGCCTTCCCTTCAAAAATAGTCACTTGATGTGGTTTAATCAACCAAGATATTAAATTAAGATTTTTAAGAAGAAGTCAAAATATGAAAGAACTGGTATCACAGACTTTTTCAAAAGCCAGTCATATAGTGACAAACACAAATACTTGTTGCAAACTGACTATAACATCACTACAATGTCAAAATTTATTCTGGAATGCATATATGTGTATATATATATTATATAATACAAAAAACACATGAATTATGATTCTCAGAATTTTAAAACCAGAACACATAAAATTGGACAAGAGGAAGAGAAGACTATTAACTTATGACACATTTAAAGTCTGATTTACATGGCCAGCAAGATAGTTCAGCAGACTAAACACCTACTTAGGCAAGAGCAGAAACAGGGATTCTGTCTCTGGCACTAGATGCCACACCTGCCCCTCTCTGAGGCCGTCCAATTAGATGGGATGTGGTAGTGCACACCTGTAATCCCAGCGCTAGGGTGGCTGAAAATAGGATGATCACTACAAATCCAATCTGCGTAGCAAAATCCTGTATCAAATACATTTTGAAAAATCTGATTTGCAGTCATTTGATGATATTGGTTTGGATGAATTTTTATAAATAAAGAAATATAAGTTAAAGGATGTTTCTGAAGAATTTAAAACTACTCACTACACGTATAAGAGTTATACTAATCAAAGCAGGGTAATTAATATTTATATCTTCTATTCATATTTGGAGTACTCCAGTTTCACCCTCCTAATTACTCATAAATTATGTAATTGGTTGTTGTGTATTATAACCCTCTCCACTGCAGACCACACTACTTTTGCCAAATCTGTTTGGCCCCTTTAAACAACCTCCTTTATCCCTTTCTCCTTCATGCACCCAGCTTCCAGTAACTCTACATGCAAATTGACTTTTTTAGCATCCAACTATAAGAACGAACAGTATTCATTTTGTTGTGTCTGACTTATTTCATTACCCAACAGACCATGAAAGTAGATATATACATGGAAAGGAATAAAATAACTTTCTGCCATAATTACAAACAATCCAAATATCTAGCTATAGGATATTGATGAAATAAATCATTATTATAGATTATAGGGAATAAAATAGGGCCATTAAAATCATACCATAGAATATTTTGTCTTAAAGAAAACAGTATATGGAATGAAGAATTTATAAAAATTTGTGGCCTGTGCTCCCATTTTTGAAAAACATAATAATTTTTACATTATATATTTTACCATATCAAAAACACCAGCATAAGGAAAAACATAAAACCAAATGATATACACAAACAGGTTAAAATTACCAAATCTGAGTTGGAAAAAGATAAGCTTTTTCTTTTTAATATGTAGACTTTGAGTCAAAAGACATTTAAAACAAAAATAAACAGCATAAATATAAGCCAGGTTCTTGCTACACAGCAGGGGTCAACCATTTTATTCTAAAAAAGACCAAAGACAGCAGTAAATATTTTAGGATTTGAAGCCGTGCAGTCTCTCTTGTAGCTACTCAACTCTGCCACTGTACTAAAAAAGCAGTCAGACCCTTCATAAACAAATGAATGTGGCTGTGTCCCAATAGAACTTTATTTACAAAATCAGGCAAGCTCAGAGGCCATAGTCTGCCATCTCTACTACCCATCAGTAGCTGACATTGAAGATCTACTCATTATTTACGTGTACTATTTCTACGTACACTATGTATAATCTGCCATTATTCAGGATGAGCTTAGTGCTATTGGAGGGAAGTTTCTGTCATGGTGGCATATTTCAACCTGTAGCACCTCCCACAGTGACTGCATGTGATGTGGCAACCTCTAGTTAGTGCATTTTATTGTATTCTAACTAATTTAAATTTATATAGACACATACAAACTATACATAACAAACAAGTTTTGTCCACCCTTCCATTATACATAATGAGGAACGCACAACTATTTTTATCACTCCATTTCAGGCTCCTTGCTTCTTGATTCTTATGAAAAGTCTTTTGAGACTGAAACTCCAAGGGCAGTCTGCAGGACATTTACTTGGCTGCATACTTACCTGGACCTTCTAAGGGCTCGTGAAACCCCTACCATGTGTGGGTGCTCCACAAGGCTCTAGGAGAAGAGCAGAGAGTACGACTGACATGGCCCTATCCTTCTCTTTTGTTCCACAAGTGAGTTAAAGATGCTGTCCTCGTCTGTTTCCTGTTGCCTTAACAAAATTTTTGAAAGTAATTAATTTAGAAAGAATAGAAGTTTTTTTTTAAGTTGTGTGCCTGGCTTATTTAATTTAAAATTATGATGCATATCTTCATCCATTTACTACAAATGACTCAGGTTTACCCTTTTTATAGCAGAGAATACTCCACTATATATAAATACCACACTATCTTTACCGTTAACATTTTGATGGGCGAATGGGCTTTTTCCAAGATTTAGCTATTATAAATTGTGCTACCATAAACATGGGTAAGCATATATGAGTATGGAAACTTTTGAGAAGATACTAAGAAGGTAAGAAGGGGAATAACTAGGTCAAATGGGACCTCCACTTTTCATCTGTTGAGGAATCTTCACACTGACTTGCACAGTGTTAGCAGTAGTCTGCACCCCCACCCACAGTGAGAATAGGAGTTTGACTCACAGTTCTACAGGCTGGAAAGTCCAAGCCAGATGCTGGCATCCGGCAAATGTCTTCTCACTACACTGTAATACGGCAGACAGCACCCATGATGAGGCAGAGCAAGTGTACCAGCTCAGCTCTTCCTTCCTCTTCCTCTAAAGCCACTAATGTTGCCAGAGGGGCCCCACTCTCATGGCCTCACCTAATCCTGACCCTGTCCTGAAGGTCAGACCTAAAAAACCACTAACGAATACAGCTGGAGTTAAGTTTCCAACATGTGAACTTTAGGAGACAGAGTCAAATCATGGCAGGTGCTAAAAATATATATATATTAGCAATTGATATGACTAAGTATTGAGCCTGAGGCCCAAAAAATACTGCTTACAAGAGAAACAACTAAAAAATAAAAACAGTGAAAAATAGATAAGGATCCTTTATAAGGATGAAAAGATATTAGGGAAGGCAAGTTTGACCAAATTCAAATTTACCTTTCCTACAGTGTAGAACAAGCAAAACTTAAGGCAAGCGAAAGCCAACCCCCCAGCAGCCAGATGGCAGTCGCATGACTCTCACCTTATTTAAACCCAGAGAAGAATTTTTATCCTGAAAACCTGTGCTTCAGAAGATTGACACATACATATTTTTGTCTTGTGGAAAGTGTGAAGCGTTCCTTAAATATAATTTGCATTATACTTTAAATTAAGTATAAAATAAACACAAAGATTTATAGTACAGTTTGATGAGTTCTACAGGTTGGCTGTGCCCCGTTAACTAACCATTACACTCATTGATATGTAGAAGCTAGCAAACTATAACCCTGTTATTACATGATTTACAAACAAAGAATAGTTTTTATATTTTATATTTTTAATTTTAAATAGTACTTAATTGCATGTGATATAAAATTTAAATTTCAAATAAAAACTTTTGGGACATAGCCACTCTTCTTCATTGGCGTGCTTCCTATGATTGCTTTTGTACTGCTGTGCCAGAGTTGAGCACTTGTAACCCAGACCTTCTAATGAAACAGGCCTAAAATACTTACATTTGGGTCCTCTGCAGAGAAAATTTGCTGACCCCTCACTTAGACATACATTATCATTGTACCAGAAAATCCTCTCACGTCCTCAGTTTACGTGGCCTACACACACTTGAGGCAATTGCTGATCTAATTTCTAATTACTATACATTAAATTTGCCTGTTCGGGACTTCACATATATAAATTGTATAGCATACGTCCTTTTGCATGGTTTCAAATAACGTCTATGAGATACTTGTATACCACATCATTGGATGTGTTCACAATTTGTACATCTTTATTGTTGAGTAGTATCTCAATATACGAATTACCAAGATTGTGTATCTATTCCCATGTGGGCAACTGAGTTGTTTCCAGTTCTTAGCTATTATAAATAAAGCTGCTGCTGCCATTCATATACAAGAATGCTACGTACAGTTCCTAAATCTTGTAGGTAGAAACTTCATGAATTAAATATTTAAGATAGATGTATGTCTAATTCCTTAAGAAACTGCCAAACTTCTTGACTAACAATCAATCAGGGTTCTAGTTACAATATATCCTCACTACCACTTGATATTGTCAATCTTTTTTATTTAAACAAATCCAGTGTATATGAGATGCCATCTCACTGGGGTTTTTTTTCAATATTGGGGATTGAACTCAGGACCTTGCACTTGCCAGGCAAGAGCTTATTCTCCTGAGCTATCTCCCCAGCACTCTTGCTGTGATTTTGACATATATTTCCTTCTGTGCTTAATCATGGGGTATTCTTTAAGGTTCTTATTGGCTATTCAGACATTTTTTGCAAAATATCTATGAAGAGAAAATCATAATTATTCTTGTTTCTTTCTTTGCTTTGGCTACTTAAAAGTCTCTTAGAGTCTTAAATGTAACATCTGCATGGTCCCTCCTGGCTTTTGAGGACTCTCACCTGACTCTTGGTGTCATCTCCTTGTCCTTATTTATTTCCTTTCTGTCCCATTTTTTGGGTATTAGTGATTGTCCTTGCTGTTGCTGCTGCTTTTGCTGTTGTTTGGTTGGGAGGAGTTTGTTTGATAAGGAGTTCATTTATTTGAGACAGGTTTTGCTCCACTACCCACAATAGTGAACCCCTGGAAGCAGTTCTTCCACCTCAGCCTCCCCAGTAGCTGGGGCTACTACCACACCCAGATTCTCAACATTGTTAGCTACTTAATTTTATCCTCTGTTCTTCAATTTCTTTAACATGGCTTAAACTTTGTTTTGGATAAGCAGATGAAAGAAAAAGGAAAAGAATGAAACCAGTAGATTAACTTAAGTATCCCAAACTTTTCTGGGCACTTGGGCTACACAGAGGTATGTGTTCCTCCAGAAAGTCACCCAGATAAAAGCTAGAAGTGACAAAGAAAGGTGAGAAGTGTGTCAATGGAGGGTGTCCCTGAAGAACAATGTGGAATGTGGGAGGTGAAGGGCAGGAGCTTCTTGGAGAAGATGATTCTTGGCTGAATGTCATTTGAAGAATGAATCAGTGTTTCTCAGAAAAAGAGCTCTCAATGTGTTGTGGCCAGAAATATGTAAGACACAATAGAGCAAGCCAGGCAAGGTAGAGCATGCCTGATCAAAGTGCAGGAAGATCTCAACTTCAAGCCTAGCCTGGCCAACTTAGGAACTTAGGGAGATCCTAAGACATAAAAAAGGGCTGGGGTTGCAGCTCAACAGGAAGGCCTCTGTTCAATTGCCAGGACCAGAAAAGAGAAAAGGAAAGAAAGGGTGGGGGAAGGCAGGACCTTAAAACTAAGGAATGTCTAACACAAGAAGACATGATGCATTCCAGGAACGCACAGAATTTAACACACCTGGAACACAAGATGGGGCAGAGCAGGACAGCGAGTGGCAGGTCATCCCAAATACCAGGGGAAGTCACATAACCAAACCCAAAATAAAGGGGCAGAGAAGCATCACTTCTGTGTTGTGGAAGGAGCTGCAAAGCCTCGCTGTAAAGGATGCGATTAGGAGGCAGATGAAGAACGGGGCCACTCCGTACAACCTACTGCCACAGCCTTCCACTGGGACAAGTGGCAAATGCCACGGCAAAAGCCTGGACACCTGATCAGGTGAGCTAGATTTCTGAACTATATTTGGGTACAAACAACAGCAATGTATTTTGTACCTTTGGCAGATGGTACAGGGGGTACAGGAGCAGCACAGCGTATTTAAATGATTGCAGAAATCTACATCTCGGTGGCCGTAGCTCAATGAGCACAACCACAGAGGATGGCTAAGTGAACCAGAGCCTCATCTAACAACTGGACACTACCTAATGGTGTCGTGGATGTCAACATCATCTGCTCGCTAGCTGGGACTTCTGTGCATAGAGGTTCTACTTCAAAAACCCATGCCAGCTGTGATGCCACTGCCCAATTATCATTAAACCTGTGATTACAGCCATTGGCTAATTAAGCTGTATCTGCTACAAATACAATTGCATTGTCAAAAAAGATTCCTGAGCACCAAGCTTCCCCCAGTCCTAGTTAACTGCTATGCTAATGCCTTGGCACATGTGACTAATAATGAAATGAGTTATAACTGTGTGTTTGGATCACATTACATTGCTTCAAGTGTATCATAATATTTTATAGCTTAATGGAGAATCTGGCTTATAGCAACACAGGAAAAATAAATCTCAGCCAATCATCATCCATTTTTTAAAAATCTACATTCAGCAGCTGACAAGGTTTTTACCATCAATAACAATTACTCTGAAACCTTTGTGACACAATAGGTAGATATTTAATATCAATAACATAAAATACACCCTCGCTAATGGAGATATATTAAGATATTGATTAGTTATGCAAGAAAGTTTATGCTTATTCCATTCCCATTAGTAATTATGAGCAGCCTATTGACTAACCCTCCAACCACATCTTTTAGTCCATTTCCCTTTCTCTACCCAAGAGTACACTTGGCTGGCAGATAATCAGAACAAACAGACATTCCTATAAAATGCGAACCATATGTGCAGCCCCAGGCAGCAGCTCTCACTGAATGCCTACTGGGTGCACATTAGCTGGGTGTGCTGGGGGAGCCAAGACTGCACCATGGAAAGGCTCAGCCCTCTGCTCCTAGAGCTTCCAATCTAGTGAGGGAGATGGATGGGGCTAAAGAACATGAAAGAGATGGGATGGGAAATGCTGAGAGACTGCAGGGCCAGCTGCATGAGGAACAGGACAGGCAGCTAATGACTGTAACAGAAGGTGTGGGAGACAGAGGCAGGGTGGGAGGAAGCAGCGGAGTCAGAGCCAGGCTCCAGGAGTGGAGCCTTTTCAACATTTCTCGTAGGTTAATGCGTAGATAAAATGGTCACTGGGACTCTAAGGGGGAAAACATGGAAAAGTAAGTCACGTGCAAGCAGGAAGTAGAGGGAGGCGAAGAAGATGGGAGGCAAGAAGCTGCCTAAGGGAGTCACTAACCCAACCCTGGGCAGTCCTTGGTCCTCAGCCCAGCTGCTCAGGAAGTTTTGTGAAGGTGTAGCACTTGGGAAGTAAACAGCTTTAAAATAATGCAAAAGGTGGAGGCAGGGAAGAGGGGAAGGGCACAGGAAAACAGAATTGAAATGTGTTATGTGCATGTACCAACTCCCAACTCCCCATGACAAATGTGATCGGTGTGTACTGAAAACACATGCTGGGAGAAACTGGGAGGGGGGTGGGAACATGTACAGATCAAATGTGTTTCCACCACTACAGATGATATCAAAGTAAATGTGTATCATTCCTCTTCAAGGCCTCCCACCTGCCTCGGAAATTTACCTGCCTTGCATTTTTCATGCCAACACTTGAAGGGCATCCCCATACTGGTCCTGGATCCTGGGATCCTTGTTGCTTTTATGGGTGGTGAACACAGTGCTTCCAACAGAGTCTTAGGAGGAGGGAGCCAGAGACATCTGACCATGCATCTTAGCCTGCAGTGGCTCAGCACTCAGTGCATCTCCTTATCCCTTTGACAGCAGGGAACCAAATGGCAGAGGTGCCTCTTCTGCTTTACTAGGTCTTCCATGAATGAAGCTCATTTGCAATGCAAAACAACATGAAGAGAACATTCCTTTAGCACTGAAAGCATGTGCCAAGTCCCCCCCCCCCCCAGACAATAAGAAATGGCAAAGACTGATGTTTTGATGTTATTTTTAAGGCATTATAAAAAAATAGAAGATTCCCATTTCACACATTCTCTTGAACAGTGCAGAGGTAAATTGAGTGAGAGAAAAGAGATCCTTTTAAAATATGATCTGTTTTCTGGTGTGCTGGCTGCTCAGAATGCCAACGCCTGCAGGCTACAGGGGAATTCAGAGGAGAGAATCCCCTTCATTCCAAATTAAAAAACAAGGGAACTAGACCTCAAGGCTATTTCTGCCTTGAAACTTCTTCAAACATGGTGTTCGTAATCACAATATGATTAACAAAGAATGATTTGCTTTCAACTACAAGTTGAAATGAAACATAGACACCCTGCTGGTCAATTTTGGTTGACAAGGTTGATGCAAAACAAATAACAAAAGCACTGGGGGCTTACTGTGGTTTCCTTATCAGAGTCATTCCCAGGAAGTTTACATACAAAAGTGAGGGAGGGAGAGGGGGGCTGTGCTTCACTGCAGGGCTTGGTAAAACACTCCCTGCACACAGAACACCACACATTAAGAAAGGCAGCTCATCAGAGTCCTTTAATCTGCCTCTATGTTGTACCCAGAGGCAAATTTTAATGCACCTTGGTGCTGCTGGGCCTTGATGCTCCCACTGAAGATTCATCAGCCCTTGGAGGGCTGGCCAAATAGCTCAGTGGATTAAAGCAGGCGCAGGGGCCAGGGTCCAATCCCTGGGCCTGCCAAACTGGCCCTGTCCCTGGGATGTACTGAAACAGTGATTGAGACTGGGTGTGGTGGTGCCTGCCTGTAATCCCAGCACTTGGGAGGCTGAAAACAGGAGAATCACTACGAGTCCAATCTAGTAGTGAGACCTTAAACACCCTGTAGACCCTCCCCTAAAATACAGAAAAAAGAAAAGAAAAAAAAAATCAGCTCTTAGAAGTCCTCTCCACAGCCTTGGGATGTTTGCCTGTGACCCTGGGTTCTGGGATTCTGGAAACTTCCTTCCAGATATTCTTTCAAGATTCTTCTTGTTCTGAGCAAGGAATTGGAGAAAACAAGCAGAAAAGCTAGCAACGTTGTAACACGTAGGAAAAGAAGCACTTCAAGCAAGAAAAGGCCAATTAAAGCAGGCAGAGAAGCACACTGCGGTTGAGAGCAGGCCACTGAGAAAGATCAGGGCAGGTGGGAGCATAATGGCAGCCCTCTCCCTCTCCTCAGCCTGATATCAGATCTAGGCCACCCTGTCAAGAACCTGCTTCAGTTCTCGCAAGAAGTATTGAAGCTAGCGCTTTCTGACTGTTCCAGGTACAGAATTTGGGAACTGTTTTTCATGCATTTCCTGGATTTCCATTACTGACAAGTCATGCCCACTTGCCTAGCTGGTTCGCCCACCCTAATCTCCTTCCTTATGTATTCTTGAATGGATGCTGAGCTCCTAAGAACTAGGCACATACCTTTTATCTTTCTATGTTCACCTACTGTTCTGGCTCTTGAGTCCCAAAGGAATCCAAGTGCTTGATGTCCTGAATATAAAACTGGCCAAGACATGTGAAGAAGATAGCAAGGATTCTCATGTACTAGAGGTGGAAAAGACCTACTCTGTACAGAGTGAGAGTGTCTGTGAGCAGATCCACAACAGCATGAAGCTAATGGCAGAGGGCTTTATGCCCCCTATTCCTAAACTGCTTTTCTTTCATGGGAACCAGATATGTAGACCCTAACAGAAGTTCACTTGGCCTGGCACCCACTCAGATTTGACCAGACATGAATGAAGAATTGTGGGTAGTGCTTTCCAGATGGTCCTAGGTGCAAGATTTGAGCACGTGTGCATGTGTTCTGGTTCTCCATGGCCCACAGGTCAACTGTTTTACACTTCCCTCATCTCCTATGTCATTATCACAGGACCTGCCCATTGATAGACAACTGACATGTGCTTGACAAATAGAACTCAATACCCAGTAAGCTTGTCATCCCAGGTAATTAGTCACAGAATCCACCCAAGTCTTTCTGTCCCTAGCCCCCTACATTTCCTTCTCAATGCCCAGATAGTAATTAAAGAATATCACTGTCTCCCATTTTTTGTAATGCCTGCTATGTTCCATGTCTCTACCCTGGTATCATGAATGTGTTGCTAATCTCATCTCTGTTATCTCCTCAGCTGATAGAGAACTCTACGCTTGCTATTTTTGGGCTCTAGAGGATGAACCCAGGATCTCGCACATGCTAGACAAGCACGCTACTGCTGAGCTGCATCTTACCTTTTGAGGGTAGGGAGGATTGAGTGTGTGTGTGTGTGTGTGTGTGTGTGTGTGTGTGTGTGTGTGTGTGTGTGCGTGTGTG